>PNEQ01005819.1:0-64208 GCA_003012365.1 Medauroidea extradentata
TCGTTCCCACCTCTCCGCGACAGTGTATGAGTGTGCGCGCGCATCGTCAAAGAAAAGAAAAAAGAAACAACCTCCCTATTGGTCACAGCTTCCATCATGTGTCACCGCCCGCAACACCCCTTCGTACAACCCCCAGCGTAGTGGGGAGAGGAAAAAAAACGTTCGGGGAAGAGACGAGTCGTAGAACTGACATAGACCCCTTTATAGTATATTTCCCCATTTTCAGTTATACCATACCTGCGGGCTTTCTTTCTGTCTTCTGCAAGGACATTATCTGGGTTTAAAAGTGCCACCTTCATTTTTTGTATATTATGATAGTTTGCGTATTCGCCCTGAAATGGCGAAGAGGTAAATGGTTGGTGTTGTAAGGGAAATAAAAGTTATTCCTTGTCTGAATCAATTTGTTTACTACCGTTGCTCTGCATAATGGAATAGTAAAAATTAATCTTACCAAATTTTTCACTGTATAGTTTAATTTCATTAATAGGTACCTTAACAGTGTGATTAATAGCCTGACTATTATCCTTCTCAAATATTTTTATGTCCACCTGTAAATACTCTGTTGCGGCCCTAAATATAAGTTCATCAGACATATTATCATTTGAGGGGGGTTTCAATTTTTTATTTTCTTTAGAGAACTGTTTCATGCGTTGCCAATTACTAGTGATATGTTTGGTGAGAAATTTCTGAACTTCCTCTGTTTTATCTAAATCTTTGAAAATGGTAACTGCTAATGCCTCAAATATACTTTTTCTAGAAGATGTTACCTTAATACACGCATATTTGCGTTTGTGGAATTCTATTTCGTGCAACTGATATTGGTTTGGCTGTGATAATCGGGACAATGCGTCGGCAATTATATTTGTTTTGGCTGAAACAATTTTTGTTTGAAATTGGAAGTCTGATAAGGCTGTTGCAAAATGTTGAATGCAACTGTTGTGTTCGGCCATGGAATTTAGATACCTAAGTTATGTGTGATCTGTTTCAATGTTGAAGTTCCTACCATTAAAATATTGCCTAAAGTGAATACAACAATACCTAATATCACCTAATTTTCTCTCTGTAGCACTCCAATTCTGTTCATTTTGTGCTAAGGTTTTAGATCCATAAGCTATGACATATATATTGCCATCTTTGTCTTGCTGCAGTAAAGCCCCACCTATAGCTGTTGTGGATGCGTCACACACCAGAATCGTTTCCCTGTTATCTTGAAACGGGGTTAATATAGGTGCGCTTGTGATTGCCTGTTTTAGCTGCAGAAAAGCAAACTGTCGTGGAATATCCCAAAAAAAATTGTGCCTTTCTTGGTTAATTGCATGAGGGGCTGAGCTATTTGTGAATTGTTTTTAATATATTTTCTAAGAAATTAAGTTAAGCCTAAAAAAGAGCGTAGTTGCTTGATATTTGTGGGGGGTGGCATTTCTTGAACAACTTTTATTTTTTCTGGGTCAGGTCCTAATAAGTTCGTGGCCTAGTATGCTAACTTCTTGTTGAGAAAAATGACATTTATAAGGGTTTAATTTTACACCATAGTCTCTCATTCTTTTGAAAAGGTTTTCTAAGTTTTTAATGTGCTCTTCAAACGTGTTACCTACTACAAACAAATCATCTGTGTAAGTTACTACAGAATGCCATCTTAAGTCTCCTATCATTATGTCTACAAATTCTTGGAAATACCTTGGAATACTGGACAATCCCATTAGCATTCTACAATACTGGAATAGTCCTAACTGGTCAATAGTGAAAGCTAATTTATGTCTGTCCTTTTTTTAAAGCTGGTATTGCATAGAATTCGCTAAACATGTCTAAGAATTTTGTGTTCTGTATCAGCTGTAAAATATCCTCAGTGCGTGGAACTGGGTATTATAGCTTAGGTATATATTTTTTAATTTTGTGAAATCTGATACTACCATATTTTTTGGTATTACTAAATATGGTGCTGCATATTGGCTGTTAGATTTTTCTATTATACCTGCATCCAACATTTCTTGTATTTGTTTTGGAGTTAACCTGTATGGTGTACATTGTATTGGCTTATCAGAATTAAATTCTACCTGCATTGCAAACTTTTTTGTGTTTGTAATTTATCTCAATTTAAATGCAAACCTGTCCTTATATTTTTCGAGCAAATTTTTCATTTCTTCTTTTTGCTGTGGTGTGAAATTAGGATTAATGTGTTGGAGTGGTGTGTCATTTGTATCTGATTCTAACATTAATTATTTTTTTCTATTACAGTTATTAAAATTGTTTCCTCCTCTGACTATTCCATTAAAGGTACTGTTATTATTTTGTCATGCTTATGTCTAATTGTGGCTACTCTCGCATGAAGGTCTGGTATTAACCTGATTTTCAAAATGAAGTTACATCCTATTATAATATCTGACTGTAAATTTTCTGTCACTATGAAATCATGAGAGTAAGAGTGACCTTAAATCTGAAATGTTATTGTTGTGTAATATGTTGCTGAGGGCAATTCAGCTGTTGCTTCTATTATTTTTAATTCTTGGTTCAATGGTTTTAATTTTTCTGGGGGAACGATGAAGTGTGGTACACGTGTCTTGCTACATCCTGTGTCTAATGGTGCCAATAATTTATATTTTCCTTTGGTAATAACTATTTTTGTGTGCCGATAATTTCAGATGTAACAGACATAATTTTGATCTCGTTTTGTTGTGATCGCAACGTTTTGTATGTTTGATTTTCTGTGTTTCTCCTTGGTGACTGAGATTTTGTTTTCGTTATCTGCTGTAATCTTAGAAAAACTAAATTTTATTTATGGGATTCTTCTCTCGATTCATGTTTCGTATCTCCCCGTGCAACTGAATGTTTAGTTTTAAATTTTTAAAATCTTTCCTTAATATCTGTCATCCACTTAATATTTTTATTTGGAAACGTGGGACATTTCTCTGAAAAGTGACCTTCATACATACACAGTGCGCATGTATTGGAAAATTGGTTTCTAGGCCCGTATTTGATAAGCTTGTTTTTTTTTTTTTTTACATTTTTATTATTTTCTGTGCGCAGTGTTGGTTTTGTCTCTACCTGGGGTATCATACCCATTTCCTTTACAGGAGATATCATATCTGTTTGTTTTACCTTATATTTCTGTTGTGGCCTGTTATGCTGACATTTTTGTTTGTTTCTGACTTTTGTATTTTCTGGGGAAACTGTTTCTTGTTAACTGATTGCAATTTTTTGTTTTTGTGTGGTGTGGGTTTTCCTATCGATATGGTGATATGGTTTATTTGTTCAATTTTTCTGTTTTTAAATTTTTCCTGTACCTGCCTATCCATGTGTTGAATTGGTAGAATTGATAAACATTTATTATCTGTTTTACAGTTTCTATGAGCTTTCTGTGCATACGAGGGTTTCTCTGTGGTGCCTTTTTGTGTCTTAGTATCTCCCTCTTTGTGTTGTGTAGGGCAGGATGTAAGGGAGATATCTACATCCTGTGAAACTCGTTTTTTGCCTTGGGGACTGTTTTACGAGGCCTCTGATTCTGTGGTATGTAAGGGGTATGTCGGAATGGATTGAAGCTAAAAGGTATTGCATATTTGCAAATGGAAATGGTGATACTGTGAAGGTTGGTGGCATGTACGGAATTCTGTTTTGTTGCAGTGTGTGTCTGTTTTGCATGTTTTGTGCCGATCTGTGTTTGTACTTTACGTTCGTTTGTTGTACCTTGTGATTCTGAATTTGTGTGGTGAGTTTAGAGATTTCTAATTTTAGTTTTTCAATTTCTTGACTTTCTGCTTCTTCTTTGTTTATTTTTTGCAATGCGAATATTTTGTTTCTACCTAAATTATGCTTCTTCTATGTGCTTTATGTTCTCTCTCAATTCTGTTCGAGTAGTGTTTTTCATTACTCCCAATTTATCTACTAGTGATGGCAGAAGAGATTCCTACAAAATGTCCATGTTCTTGTTCTCCTAAGTTCGTGCCTGTCTTTTCCGCGAGTATTTCCTGAATATATATCTCCGCGGCCTCGTCTGTACCATGTCATCTACTGTAGAGCTGTTGTTTGAATTTAAGTTTGTTTTCTCTTTGTGTCGAGAATGTGTCAATAAATTTTTCCTGTAAGTAGTTACATGTTAATTGTTACTGTGGTGTGTGTAATGAGGTTTTGATCTGTGTGTTTTGCTGTGCCTTGTAAGTGAAATTCCAATCTCTTAATTATTTGTGTTTCCTCCCATTGGTTAATTTCGCAGGATTTGTTGTATGTGTCCGAAAATTCTTAAATGTTTTCACCTGTGTTACCACTAAAGTTTCCTATTTGTATTGGCTGTTGGATGACAATTTGGAATGGTGATTTGTTTTCACATTTAATCTAAAGACGTTTGTTAATTTAAAGATTGCTTTTTACTAATTTATTGGTAATACTATGCGGTAGTTTTTCTAATTGCATGTGAGCATTTATGTGACCCATTAATATTTTTTTACCACGTTCAAACTGGAGGCAACTTTCAGAACCAAACACAACTTTTGTGAAAGTGATTTTTGTACACCACGAAGCTGTACTCTCAGTGACGTGAAACGTGTTATAAATGTGACGACACTAATCACCTTTGAAGTATACAATTTTCGTTCAACGTGGACGTTTACATTTTCCACCATCGGTAAATGTTTAGTTCAATGCAGAGTACAGACAAATTTTCTTTAAAAATTCATAAATTTTTGACGGTTGCGAATCGTATTGTACAAGTGTGGTTTATTTGGTAGGTCTTGGGTTCCTCTATCACCCGCCTCTTTATTTACGTCTACTCCCGGAACATCCTATACATACATATGTATATATATATATATATATATATATATATATATATATATAGAGAGAGAGAGAGAGAGAGAGAGAGAAATTTCGCTGAGTTCCACTATGCGGGATAGTTTCAATGGCGAGGTTAAAAACTATTATAATTTGCCAATAAACCGTTAATTTCCTTTGAGACTGGAAACTCTTTCACTCTGTCTGATCTGCTACCGTAGACTCACTGAGTAGTCTTCTAATCTTCGAGCCCACTGGCTCTGCAACAATTGCTGTACATACTCCCATCTAGAAAGTATGTTTGTTGCAGTTTCCTCACTTTCAATATCGGTCATGACAGTGGACGAATTGTCGATAGTAAATTGGCCAGGGTAGAGAGAAAAAAATAATTTGAATTAGGAATTAGACATCTTCGAAGATGTTACCACTGTATATAAGATAACAACTGCAATACAAGCGACCAAGAATGAGGGCACCATAGAGTTCTAGTTAAGGATTTCCTTTGCAAAGAATTACAGGAACTCTTGCAGGGCAGTTGAGTCTTTCGACCATCCCATTTGACTGGGGAGCAAAGCACTGTGGATTGTGCCTTACTCATTTCCAGAATATGTAACAATAAAATTCCGTAATTTATATGACTAGAGCTCACGACGCACCCCAAATATCTAGAAGATAGTCTTACAATTGCATCGCCTATAGTGCATGTTTATTGGTTTTCGATAGGAAAATCATCGAGACACTTGATTAAGTTGTATTCACTACAAGAATATTTTAGTTTCCTCTCTCAGTGTTTGGCAGGAGGTCCAGGTTATCTACATCATTGCTTTCAAATGGGCACTAACATGGTTTCTCTAAAAGTGATCTCTTTCTTAGAACTGAAACCTTCCCTTGCTACAATAGCACCTCTACTTCTCCCGACAATTGAGCCAATTTAATCTTAAGCATAATATGTCAATAATGGTTAAATAAGTGATGAAATATCCTTTTGCCACATTGATATGTAGTTCCTTCAGTACTACTCTTTCTCCCTTTTAGATATTGCTTTTATTGTCGTTGTTGTGGCAGTGAGCTCTCAGGTGCCCTGGCTGTCCATAAGAGGAACACTCGAGCTGTATGGTCTAGCAGCTGCATTACACTATTTTCACAAACGTATTACGCTATGGCATTCTTGGTGTTCTCTAAACTGTTTATTTATTGTTGATGCTGTGCTGGTCGTCTTCTGTCAGTGTTACTGCTCGCACTTGTCGGGACGCTGGCATTTGCCTCACTTATTCCCTCCTTGTGTCTGGAACAGAAAATCCTGCAGGCTATCCACCTACTGTACCTGTGTATCGGCGATTGCATCAATGCAGAAGACGATGACAATGACACCGTGGAAGATTTTTTTGGGAAACCTATCCAGTGATTTGGGGGGGGGGGGCAGTCTCGTGATGTGCTATGACAGCACCTGCAGCGACTCCCTGGTAGCTGCACGCGGAAACACAGTTAGGTGTGTCGCAGATTTATGTCGTCGAACCACAGCAGCAAGCCCAACACCAGATCGGCTTATCTTATAAGTAAACCGCCTCCACTTTTATGTGTTTAGTTTGTTTCGTTTTCATATTTTTAAAATTGCTGATATTAAATTTTTTTGAACATATTAAATGCTAAAAGAGCTATATTTTAGATGTAAATGCATACCATGTGGGTATTTTCGAAATTAATGCTGTTTGGTCGTATTGATCACATGCGACAGTTATGGAACAATTTTTTGGAACCACTTCAAACTTGGAGCAAATTTATTACTAATTAAGGTAGTCTTGATTTTAAGTTGTAGGTTAATTATTTGTTTAGTAATATGCATTTCCCTTTTTCGAAGATTACACGAAATTAATAGATAGTTGTATTACATGTATAACATAAACTACACGACCGAAAGAACCAAAATTTAATACTTGTAAACTTTACTATCCAACTTTAAGTTAACTAGACATTATTGTTAAAGGTTCACCATGTAGAAGACGGCACAAGAAAAACTCATTATATTATCATGCAATACTTCTAAATATAAGTGAACGGTTTAAACTTTTTATGGTTACTTTGTAACCACATTGATATAAGTAGGCTTATTAGTTGTGCTGATAACTTAATGTTTTCATGTATACATTCTTTGAGTTTTATTCGACGTAGGTAATTATTGGTTGGACTTATAATGTGTTAAATATTAACGAAGGTTGTTTCTTTAGCTAATTCTGGCTTGGCTTTTCTTGTTGTTTTACCTCATCTGGTTTTCTGGTACGACAGATTACTGAAACGCCGTACTCCCACAGTTTTAATTTAAGTGAAGGTAATCGTACCTAAACAGACAGTAAAATCAACAATTTACGTTCGCAATAAATGCAGCTTTAGTTATTATTGAAGGACCTGAAAAGAGTATACATACATAAAAAATCTTTCAATGGTTTTCTGAAGCAAATATTGCTAACAACGAAGCACAGTTTAAGTATAACATTTATGTAGTCAGGAATTCCTTCACACTCACTGCTCGTCGGCTTGGGCAGGAGGCCACCTTAAATGTTGGTCATCTCTATTTTTAGCTCACTTTTCGAAAGAAAAAGTAGGCTTGTTAGATAACCTTCCTGTCTGTGTGTGACCGCGAGTGTGTGTCTACAAAAACTTTTGAATCTGTGGACTGAATTACATCATACTTGGTACGCATTGTTCTTTGTAACTCGACTTATCGTTTGTGTATTTCGTAAACATGTTCATATTGTCAAAATGGTGGCTATTTTTAACATTTTTCGATCATATTATTTATCTTAGGATAAGGTAACCCGGGGTAAGATGCAACATTAGGTGACTTTGGGCAACAATATTTTGTTCTTAAACTGCTCAAAATTTTTTAGCTATAGTTGCTTTAGAATAGCATTCAACGATTGTTGCATGTATGTATGTATACAATTTCAGATCCTTCATTATTCATTAAAGCTGACTTTTAAAGCCATAATGTTCGAATGAATGTGCAAAAATGGTTATGGAATGATACCATGTTCGTTGGAAATTTGTGTAAGTTAGTAAAGAGGTATACCTTTCTTTAAAATAAGTTCAAGTACTCGTAATAATTAACGAAACATAAAAAACCTGTATAACTGTCATCATTCCCATCTGACAGCTTGCCGTAAATTACCTAACAATTTCATCAAATTAGATACGTTAGAAGTATTTAGTAAAATGACGACTTTTTTGGTTTGTATAATTCTGTGTTCATATTGTTGCAAGCCACGACTAATTTGTGAGCAATGTAGGACGATACCGTGGTGGCAGAACTAAAGGACTTCCGTGTGCACTGTACGGCTCGCATTTCCCTTTGTGGCGCCGCGGGAACCACCTGTACGCCGCGACTATCTTGCGGTCAGCGTAAGCTGGTATAGCAGCTGTAAGCTGCTCTTGTTACCTGTTGTGACGTGTGGCGGCCACCTGCAAGCCTACCTCGGGTACGTCAAGTCTCGGGTAGCAGCAGATATCATGACCTAGAGATTTACTCCTGCGGAATGGTGCTTGACACTGATGTAACATCCTTCTAGGAGCTTTGAAATAAGTACTTTACGCGGAACATCTAGACTTTTGATTAAGGTTATAAAATAAATCTGTGGCAAAATCTGGAGAGTTTTTCCCGGCAGGCATCTGGTGTAAGTTGTGGCAATAGTGATGTGTTGCGAGAAGTATTCAAGATTATTTGCGATACGGAGTATGACAAAGATGGAGTTCCGGATCTGCTAGTGTTCCTAGTTAGGACAATGGATCCACAATTTGTGAGTGGTCAGAGAGACATTTCATGTAAAGAGAACTTGTACAGAGGAATGAGATTTTATTATGTAGATGTTATAACCTTTATGTATACAATAGTTTTGTTTGACTTTATATAATAGCGATTAATTATTAGTGACATAAAGACGTTATTTGGTGTTGATAGTTATAAGTAAAGTAGTCTTGCTTCATTTAATTTTCTTTGTTTAGTCAAGTACCTACATCCCTTAGAATACCTAACCCGAAATTTAAATGCTGGTGACAGAAATGGGACGGAGGAAATTATTAAATTCATATAAAATTTTAAAAAAATTATTAACATTAAGTGTATATATATTTAGATTTACTAGTAAGTTTTCTTAGCTAGGAAATTTTAGGTATAGGCCATTCATGATAAAGTGAACAGTGTGTCAAGTTTTCTTTCAGACGTTTTACAGTTGTCTTTGCTATTTTCAATATGGAAACTTCCACGTAGCTAGAAAACAGTGCAAACGTTTCAACGCTCCCAAAAGTTAACATATATTGGCCCAATAAAAATACTTTTAACTAATTGCAAGTTCTGCTGAGTGCTCAGTTTATAATGAACAGCCTATAATAATTATATGCTTACAAGTAAAATGGCTAGTGAGCACTGATAATGGGACTGAGCAGGAAAATGGACAGTGATATTAAAAATGTAGACAGGAAAGTAGAAAATGTTAATGAGAATGTATACAAGAAAATAGAAGGAATCAGTGAGCTAGTGCATACAAATATGGAGTATGTAGAAAAGTAAATTGTAAGTATTTCTCAAATAATAGAACTAAAAATTGGTAGTCTCAGCGGAATGGTGGACCATAAAATTGACAGTGTAACTGAAAATGTCGACAATAAAATCGGTAATATCCGCAGAAAGAGACGAGTGTCGTAAGGACATGGTGTGAAGAATTTCTACAACTCCAGGCAGGTGGTCAGGCATCGGCGTATCGGGACAGCAGCTCGACGAAGCCTGAGTCGAGACACGAGTGATGCGACGAATAATACTCCGCGACGTCCAGATCTGTGGCAAGGAGTGTCACAGCACACAAACAAAGCCGGGTTGGAAAGAGGATTACAATTAAACCTGTCCCTTATGATGGCGGGAATATAAGCACCAATATAAGACTATTGGAAAACTGAAAGGTTGGACAGAAGAACAACATGGTTACTACCTGGCAGCAGTGTTGGGATGTCCTGCAGTCAATATACTCCAATATATGCCTGAACGACATCGACTGGAGTGTTCTACATTAGTTTCTGCCGAGGAGCTCAGTGGCGGTTTGTGCTATTAGGCTGCAAGGCTGCAGCCCTCCCTGATTGTTTTGGAATTGCAGTAAATAATTTTCATTTTCACAGGTGGTGTATTAGAATATATTTCAATTGATATCTTTTGAACTACCTACTCGCCAAAACCGTCAGCCGATCACGAAGTCTGAAGAATGCGAGAAAGTTTTACTTGTGTTTCCTGCCTCAGGTGGTCTGAACTAGGCAGGGCTGTGCTGCGAGCAGCCCGTCTGACCTTGCTGGCGCATGCGCGTCCCGGTCTGGCGAACCCTGCAAGGATGAGGAAGGGGCGGGGGTGTCTGGTATTTGCCTCGTGTGTGGGCTGCCAGACTCGCAGCCCCTACAGCATCCACGCTACACTGCACTAACGACAGACACGACTTGTCACTCAACTAGCTCGTTTCGCGACATCACTGCAATAGATTGTACCAAATTTTAATGACCAGTCCTACACGCCTTGGCGCTTCCTACGAACTTTTCACATTTTGCGAACGCGACTTAGTTAATTAGTAAAAAAAAAAATTGCAAATATCGTAACTACATTTTCACTCAAAACCCAGCTAAAGCACACTTAAAAAACTGGTCTAAAGTAGGATATCCCTACATATATGGAATTTTTAAACCTGTAACACCAAAAAGAATAGTTTATTTTTAATATTCTGCCATAAAATTGCGTCAAATTTCCAACAGTTTTCTCGAGGCTGAATTATAAGTTTTAGATGTTGCTCCTTCATGCCTAGGCGTTGCAGTAAACATTTTTGCAGCCTATTATTTCACACGAATTATAACGTACTTCATTCTAAATAAAAAAATTTATATCAACATAAAAATACAAAGTATTTATGTGACATTGTTTTTAATTTGTAAAGAACGTACTGTTGCGAGCCGCGACTGTCTGGTTGGGCGGTGTAGTACGATACTGTGGTGGCGGAGCTAGGACACCCCACTTCCCACTCCTCGGTGCCATGGCTGTCGGGCAGGGCGGCGGCGAAATACAATACAGTGGCGGCAGCGCTAAAAGACCTCCTCGGGTGATTGTATTACTTCACGATAACCACCTGCACCCAGTATCGGGTAACCGAGGGAAAATATCGTGATCTGGAATGATCCTGTTCCATCTTTATCTCTCGGGGTGGTGCTTGACTTTGAAGCGACATCTTTCCAGGAGGTTGGAGAACAGAGACCCGCCGAGATAATTCGAGAAGAAGGAGGGTGGGGTATATAAGGGGGAGCTGCAGCAGGAGCGACAGAGTTTTGGCTGGCAGGTGCCTAGTGTGATCTCAGGTGATAGTGACAAGTATTGGATTGCGATGACTGTTCAAGGGCATCCAGCGAGTGGGACAGCAGCAAGTAGTAGGAAGAGGGTGATTCTAGGCCAGAAAGATTCTTTGGTATTATTTCTTTGGGTCCACCATTGTGAGTGACTAGTAAGCTTTCCATATACAGAGAACTTATGTAGATGTATTTTTTTCCCCTTTTATGTAAATAGTAGTTATTTGTTCTGTTTGACATTTATTGTGGTAAATCTTTATAAACATAGATTTTTTTGTATATACAGTTGTAAATAAACTAGGTTAGCTTTATTTTCTTTATTTTATCAAATACCTCCACCCCCAAACGTACCTAGATCGCAACTTGTAACACTGGTGTCAGAAGTGGGATGGAGGCAATTATTTAAAATTTAATTAAGTGTTTTAAATGGTGTTAAAATTAAGTGTAGGTGGTTAGATATTTAATCATACTTGTTAATTTTTATTAGGTAAGGAATTTTAGGTTATAAGTTTATGTTAACAAGAAAAATGGCTAGTGAGTTAGAGGGTTTGCGAGGACTAATAGACGGACTGAGTAGCCAAATAGCTAACCAAATAAGTGGTGTGAATACAAAAATTGAGGGTGTTAATGAGAATGTAGACAAAAAATAGACAGTGTTAATGAGAAAGTAGACAAGAAGATAGAGGGAATAAGTGAGCTAGTGCACACTAAAATAGAGTATGTGGACAAGAAAATTCAAAGTGTTTCTCAAATGGTGGACCTAAAAATTGACAATGTCAGTGAATTGGTGAACCATAGAATTGACAGTGTTAATGAAAATGTGGAAAATAAAATCGGAATTGTGAAAGGCGACCTGCAGAAAGAGGTGAGTGTCTTAAGGACGGAATGGGAGAAATTTCTACAGTGACAGGCAGGTGGTCAGCCATCGGTGTGTCGGGATAGCGACTCGACGAAGCCAGAGCTGAGACATCAGGGTAATGATGGGAGGTGCTCTGCGTTTCCAGGATCGGCGGTAGGACTACCACAGAACATGAATACAGCTGAGGTTGCCATGCCTGGGGCTGGAAAGGGTGTTACAATCAAGCCTGCCCCTTATGATGGTCAAACCCCATGGCGTGAATATCAGCACCAATATGAGATTGTTGTAACCCTGAATGGTTGGACAGAAGAGCAACGTGCCTACTAGTTGGCAGCAGTGTTGAGGGGCCCTGCACTCAGTATACTCCAATCTTTGCCTGAACGACATCGCCTGGAGAATTCTATGTTGGTCTCCGCCCTGGAGCTGCGCTTCGGGGACCGCTATTTACGACATGCCCACCATGCCCAACTTCGAAGCCATAGCCAGCGACCTGGGGAGTCACTTCAGGAACTTTGGCAAGACATTGTGAGACTAGCCCATCTGTCACTTAGGGGTGTCCAGAGGAGGCGCGAGATGTGCTTGCCATTGGGTTATTTGTTGATGCCATTGCAGACTTGGAGGTAAGACAAGCAGTACGCCTGGCAGCACCTCGTACCATGCAAGATGCTCTAGCCCGTGCACTGGAAGTCGAGTCAGCAAGGCAGATGCCAGCGAATCGGCGTGTGGTACGAGCAGCGAAAGTAACAAGCGAAGAAGAGGGGAATAGCATCGAGAATACCCTGAAGAAAATTAAGACAGCAATTAGCATCATTTCCAGCAGAGTTGGTGCTTTAGAACACCGCCCTCGACCAGGAAAGCGGCCAGAGAGCTGAGAGTGTGGACGACCTGGACACCTGAGAGCCCAGTGTCGACAGTATCAGCGAAGAAACCAAGACCCAGAACCAGGTGAGACCAACCATTTAGTTCAAAATTCGGGAAACATGTAAATACCGGTCTTGAGGGGCGAAGGTCGGTGATTGCGGGAGGTTAGACCCCACAATTCCTTCGAGTACGTTCGGTGAAACAGGAAGTTGATGCATTGCTGGTAGAGGGCAGCCTGGATGATGTACCCTGTCAGATGGTTGTACATACAGGGGCAACCATTACTGTCGTCAGGCCACACATCATTAGAGCAATCACATGATCAAAGTACTGGTGTGCATGTTAACCACTGTAACTGGTGAGACAACACCAGTGTAAGGGAAGAAGTGTGTGCAACTAAAATTGGGTGAACTAGAGTTAGAACATGAAGTCTACATAGCGGATATTGCAGATGCATGTTTACTGGGACTAGATGTTCTGCGTAAACTAGGATGCTTCATCGATACTCGACTGGAGGTCTAGAAGGTAGGTGAAATCAAGTTGGTACTGATACCACGACCAGAATTAACATCACCAGTCAGCTGCCCTGTAGTTTGTTGCCAGGCCACTGTGTTGCCCGCTTCTAGCGAAATTGTGATACCAGGGTGCTGTGTAGGACAGTTTGTAAGGCGTCTAGGATTAATCGAGCCTGTGGGAAGAGGGAGTAACCTCCCTGATGGAGTACTTATAGCCAGAACTTTGGTTTCATCAAGATCAAATAATTTCCCTGTTAGAATGATGAACTTGACTGACAAGGCAATTCGTCTTGAGGAAGGGGCAACGATTGGCTTGTGTAAGCAGGTTTCCCAGAAAAATACCACTGAGTCTAAGGTCTTAAGGGAGGACCTGGTGGAGCATGCTCTGCCCGAACCACTTACAGAACTCCTGAAGAGGGCAAAGGAAAACCTGGACTGGAGACAAGAAAATGCTGTTGCGGAACTCTTAATAAAGAATCAAAACGCTTTTTCATGTGGTTAAAGTGATCTTGGGAGGACATCTGTGGCATTTCACCATATAATACAGGAGATGCCAGACCTATCAAGCAACCCCCTAGACATCTACCTCTTGCTTCACATGAGGTAGTTGATGACATTCTGAAGGAAGTGTAGGATCTGTATGTGATAGAGCCATCAAACAGCCCCTGGTAAACTCCAGTTGTGTTGGTTAAGAAGAAAGATGGCTCAATAAGATTTTGTGAAGATTACCAGCGGCTGAATGGTGTGACCAGGAAAGACTCCTACCCACTTCCTCGGATAGATGACACTCTGCATAGCCTGGCTGGATCCCGGTGGTTCTCAACCTTGGACATGAAAAGCGGTTACTGGCAATGTGAAGTGGCCCCGAAAGATAGAGAGAAGACTGCCTTTTCTGTACAAGGGAAAGTAACCTGGCAATTCAAGGTCATGCCTTTTGGACTATGTAATGCTCCAGCAACATTTGAACGACTTTGGATATTTGTCAGGTTTACTTAGATGACATTGTGGTTAAAGGGAAGACATTTGATGAACACCTGACATGTCTTGATTTAGTGCTCCAGAGGATAACAGCAGCTCATTTGAAGCTAGTTCCCCAAAAGTGTAATTTGTTCCAAAGGAAAGATAAATTTTTGGGACATGTAGTGTCGGCTGAAGGGATAGAAACAGATCCAGAGAAGACAAAAGCAATTAGAGATTGGCCACATCCAACTGACCAGACTCAAGTAAGGAGTTTCCTTGGGCTGTGTGCTTACTATCGGCGTCTTGTGCATGGATTCGCCACAATAGCAAATCCATTAGATGAATTGACTGAGACTAAAAGAAAATTTTTCTGGACCCCCGATTACGAATCCTCATTCGGAAAATTAAAGGAAATTTTGGTTTCACCTCCTGTCCTAGGTTATCCTAGTAGTGATGTACAGTTCATTTTAGACACTGATGTGAGCGATGTGGGGATTGGTGCTGTGTTGTCACAGATTCAGGATGGAAAAGATAGGCCATTAGAATATTTCAGCAAAGTGTTACATAAGCCTGAAATAAATTACTGTGTAACTCGCAGGGAGCTCCTGGCAATGGTCAAGTCTATTTCACATTTTCACCATTACTTATATGGAAGGCATTTTATTCTACAAACAGATCATGCATCATTACGTTGGTTACTGAATTTTAAAAACCCAGAAGGACGTATAGCTAGGTGGATGCAGCACCTTCAAGAGTACGATTTTGAAATGCAGCACAGACCTGGGTGCTTACACAACAATGCTGATGCACTGTCCAGGAGGCCATGCGAGCCAATGTGCTTTCATTGTGATCGCCAAGAAGGGAAGGCTGGCAAGATACCAACTGCTAGGATAACAAGAATCGAAGAGTTCCCAACAGGCTATGAACATTATCCCTGGAGCGATGAAAAGATTGGCGAAGATCAGAGAAAGGACCCTGCTCTTTGGCCAGTACTAGAATGGAAGGAAAAAGGCCAGCACCCAGAGTGGGCCGATTTATCTTATCAAAGTACTACAACTAAGGCATACTGGGCACAATGGGATTCTCTATCTCTGAGAAATGGTGTCCTGTGCCGGAACTGGGAAAGTGCAGATGGAAAAGAAACACACCTACAGCTGGTACTCCCAGAAATTAGAGTTCCAGAGGTGCTGAAGGAACTTCATAGTTCAGCAGCTGGAGGACATTTTGGAGTTAATAAGACTCTCAACAAAGTTATATTGCGATACTATTGGCTACATTGCAGGGATGATGTCGAGAGGTGGTGTCGAACATGTGATGCTTGTACAGCAAGAAAGGGACCAAGAACTAGAGGGCATGGTCATCGTCAGAAGTACATTGTCGGAGCCCCGTTCGAGAGGATGGCAGTAGATATTTTGGGTCCCTTGCCAGTGACAGAGAGGAAAAATCGGTACCTATTGGTGATGCAAGACTACTTTACCAAGTGGTGTGAAGTCATACAAATACCTAACCAAGAGGCTAGCACAGTGGTCCATGCTTTAGTGGAGCATGTATTCTCAAGGGTTGGAGTGCCACTCGAACTTCACTCCGACCAGGGCCGCAACTTTGAAGCCAAGTTATTCCAGGAAGTAACCAAAATTTTGGGAATGAAGAAGACACAAACTATTCCTTTGCATCCTCAGCCAGATGGGATGGTCGAGTGTTTAAATCGTACCTTAGAACAGTATCTGTCCATTTTTGTAGCCGACAATCAAAAGGACTGGGACTCCAAGGTGCCCCTGTTTCTCCTTGCATATCGGTCAGCTGTCCATAAAACCTCAAGGGTAACATCTTCGAAGATGCTGTTAGGGCGAGAGCTTAGTCTTTCAAGTGATCTACTGCTTGGGAGGCCAGCAGATGAAGAACAGCCTGCTTCACCGATGGTGTATGCTGACGAACTGCATCGCAAATTGAGCACAGTCCATGACTTCGCTCGGCAACATTTAAGAGTCAACACCGACTGGATGAAAACAAGGTATGATCGGAGGGGACCTTAAAGGACATTTCAAGAAGGACAGCTGGTGTGGATGTATAACTCACAACGACGAAAAGGATACTGTCGGAAACTACAGAAATGCTGGGAAGGCCCTTATCAGATTGCAAAGAAGATAAATTATGTGGTCTTCCGGATAGTTCGCAAGGGCTCTCGGACAAGAAAACCCAAGTTTGTGCATATTGACAGACTGGCTCTCTATGATGGACCAGAGTCTGTTGTGTCTGCTCGGGACGAACAGACTTGAGGAGGGGGCAGTGTTGCGAGCAGCGACTGTCTGGCTGGTCAGTGTAGTACGACACTGTGGTGGCGGAGCTAGGACACCCCCTTCCCACTCCTCGGCACCGTGGCTGTCAGGCAGGACGGCGAAATACAATACAGTGGCGGCAGCGCTAAAAGACCTCCTCGGGTGATTGTATTACTCCATGATAACCACCTGCACCCAGTATCGGGTAACCGAGGGAAAATATCGTAATCTGGAATGATCCTGTTCCCTCTTTATCTCTCGGGGTGGTGCTTGACTTTGAAGCGACATCTTTCCAGGAGGTTGGAGAACAGAGACCCGCCGAGATAATTCGAGAAGAAGGAGGGTGGGGTATATAAGGGGGAGCTGCAGCGGGAGCGACAGAGTTTTTCCTGGCAGGTGCGTAGTGTAATCTCAAGTGATAGTGACAAGTATTGGGTTGCGACGACTGTTCAAGGGTGTCCAGCGAGTGGGACCGCAGCAAGTAGTAGGAAGAAGGTGATTCTAGGCCAGAAAGATTCTTCGGTATTATTCCTTTGGGTCCACAATTGTGAGTGACTAGTAACCTTTCCATATACAGGGAACTTATGTAGATGTATTTTTTTCCACTTTATGTAAATAGTAGTTATTTGTTCTGTTTGACATTTATTGTGGTAAATCTTTATAGACATAGATTTTTTTGTACATACAGTTGTAAATTAACTAGGTTAGATTTATTTTCTTTATTTTATCAATGACCTCCATCCCAAAAGCGTACCTAGCCCGCAACTTGTAACAGTACTTTACAGCCGAGCACTTTCCAAACCATATGACAGAGAAGTAAAATAAACTCATAGACGAACATTTTAAAACTGGATTTTCTGTTAGGACACCGCCATAAACATTTATCAAAAACAAAGGTTTTTTTTAATACGACGTTCTGTCAAATACCTTCAAAATTGGTCTTATTTATGATACCGCAGAAAACCATAGACAAATGTACTCTCTCTACACGCGGGTATTTCGTAATAGGGGGAATCACCATTAGAATTTACCATTCTATATGTATTATTTCACTGCAAATATTGATATATTTAGGCGGATTTTAGTATTGAAGGTCTTACGAGTTATGTTATTTTGTTTCTTTTTATCTTAATTACGTATAAATACCTTTTTTATATTTATAAAAGTCTTTGTTTGAAGTCTCTAACCTCCCTCCTTGTGTACGACCCTTACCCTATATAGGCAGTTCACTGTAAAGTGAGCACTGTATTACAAGTTAATGCAAAATTTGTTGTAAGAAAATAACGACGAATGAACTTCGCGTATAAGTAACGGGTCCACACATTAGTTAAATGACCATTTAGTTGAAACCTTTTTTTTGACTTAATATTTTCATTTTCAAATACAGTGAGATGTAGTAAAGTTAAAAGTGTAAAAAAACATGATCTACAGTGAATTAAATGAGCTTTGTTAAATGTGAATCATTGTGATTTGTGAACTTTAAAAACAAATGAACTATGATGGCAATCCGATGTCTGGGCAACACTCTCTGATGTGTTTTCGACTTGGTGTAACTTTCCACACAGTTACTCTTGTTTTTCTACACCTACATGCTACTTCAAGTGCTCAACAGAGTAATCCAAAAGTACGTTATATTTGTGAAAATTATGTTTGTGGATTTTGTGAATTTTGTTCCAAAAATACTACAGAAACCCATAGGCATGTTAAATTTGTTACAATTATTTTTGTGGATTTTGTGAATTTTGGTCTAAAAAATTAATACTATCAAATGTTTTAAACTGTTTGAGAAAGTGGAATAGCAGTAACTGCTTGAAACTTTTCTTGATTACCTCTACCAGCGACTAGGGAGGCCACTTTGCAGAATAGTTCTTTAAAATAATATTAATAAATGTACCAAAAGTGTATTCAATGACTAGACACGAGAACTGTCAAAGTAACACCATTTTGCACCTTGAAATCCAAAATTTTCTGGGGTAGGACCCCCTGACGCCCTCTTTTTTCGGAGGATAAGTGTTCTTCCTCGTATACAGCCCTACCTACGTCAAAATCCACGAGCCGCGCCTGCTGAAGCTGAACTTTGGGGTACTTGTGACATGCTCACCAAACCCAACTTTGAAGACGCAGCCAGCGACCTGGGAAGCCACTTCAGCAACTTTGTCATGACATTGTGAGACTAGCTGACACTCGAGGTGTCGTATCCCGCAGGTAATCTGCCGGGGTGTGACGTAGCTAAGGCGTGTATGGTAGGATTCAAAGAGTTGAAACTCAAAGAAGTAAGTGAATTCAGCAGCGAAGTTTATTACAATTCTTCTCTAAGTACAAGTTAAAGTGTAAGTTAATAAAGTTCAGCTACAAGTGAAATAGACAACCGACATAGATACAGTGACTTGTACGGATGCTGGGGCTCCTGTGTGTACGAAGTGTCTCGGAAAACGCATATATATCGAACTGACCTCAACCTTGGCTGGAGGGCAGGGCGATGAGTGTCTAGCTAATAAACCCCACATACACTCAGTTAACTGACAACTTGTGTTTTCCATTTATCAGAGGATTTTTATATTAAAGAAACCTTCAGTGACAATTGATAAGAGTTCCTGTTTGTAGCAACTATTTATATTTTCTAGAGGAAAAATACTTAATTACGTTCATGCGGCAGGTGTTGATTAACTGTGCTCTGCTCTCTGGCCATTGGCCTGTATATGATCTTATTATCAAGCAGAGTAACTCTTAGTCTCGCGGCATGTGTATATGTTGCCTCAGTACTTATATTTGTTATCCAGGTCATTGGCCTACACATGAACTTATTAGTTAAATGTAAATAAAGTGTCTGCGCGCGTGTTGTATGATGAAGCAGCAATATGTGGCTGGCGACTCTCAACCTCTGTACTTATACTCGCGACAGTTGACCTATAGATGGCCTAGTTAAAACAAATTGTAAACAAGCTTCGAAATATGTAGTAAGAAGGCCGTCTGCCTTCCTGTGGCGAGTGCTCAAGTGTGTGTGTATATGTGGTTTCAAACATATAATACTTTAATTTATTATAATCTGCAAACCATTAAAAATAACCACATGTTCACTTCAACAATACCTCTGAATATCTGCAAACAAGCAAATGATGCAAATGTTAAATGGGTGCTAAATGGGCGCACAGATGTGACAGAGGGGTGTCTAGAGAAGGCGCGAGATATGATTGCCATTGTGTTCTTCATCGATGCCATTGCTAACATGGAGGTGTGACAAGCAGTGCGCCTGGTAGCATCTCATACCATGCAAAGTGCTGAAGCCTGAGCACTGGAAGTCGAATCAGTTCTGCAGGTGCCAGCAAATCGATGAGTGGTGCGAGCAGCGACATTAACGAGCGACCAGGAGGGGAACAGCAGTGAAAATACCCCGAAGGAACTTAAGACTGCAATGAATGTCGTTTCCAGAAGAATTAGTGCTTTTGATTCTCGACTGCAAAAGCAGCCAGAGTGCTGGGAGTATGGACGACCAGGACACCTGAGAGCCTATAACCGACAGTATCAACAATGGAACCAGGACGGAGAGCCAGATTAGCTCAACCAATCAGCTCAAAATTTAGGAGACATGTAAACACTGGTCTTGAGGGCGAAGGTCGTTGATTGCTGGAGGTAAGACCACACAATTCCTTCAAGTACCATCGGTGAAAAAGGAACTTGATTCAGTGCTGGTAGTGGGCATTATGGATGGTGTATCCTGTCAGATGGTTGTAGACACAGGGACGAACATTACAGTCGTCCAGGTGGACACCATACGGTCGTTTCCCTAGCAATCTCGAGATCGAAATATAGGACAGTGCCTGTTAACCACTGTAACTGTGAGACAACACCAGTGAAAGGTAGGAAAGTGTGCAACTAAAGTTGGGTGATTTCAAGTTACAACATGAAGTCTACATAGCAAACATTGCCGATTAATGATTACTGGGACTAGATGTACTGCGCCAACTACGATGCTGCACTGATGCTCTACTATCGAATGAGGGTCTTAAGGGAAGGTGAAACAGTTCGTTTGATATAACGACCAAAATTATCATCACTGGTCAGCTGTCCAGTATCTTCATGTCAGACCACTGTATTGGCCAACTGATACCAGGGCACTGTGTATAAAAATTCGTGAGGCGCTTAGGTTTAATTGAGCCTATGAGCAGATATAGTAGCCTCCCTAATGGAGTATGTATAGCAAGGAGTTTGGTTACATCAAACATAGATGATCTCCCCATTAGGATGATAATCTTGACTGATAAGACAATGTCGTCCTGAGGAGGGGACCACAATTGGGTTGTGTAAGTAGGCATCCCAGATAAACACAACTAAGTATATGGTCTTGTCATTCATACTATGCCAGAACCACTTACTGAACTCCTGGAGAGGACAAAGGAATACCTGGACTGGCAACAAGAGAAGGATGTTGCCAAACTATTAATGAAGAATGAAAATGTTTTTTCGTGTGGTTCACTTGATCTTGGTAGGACATATGTTACATGCCACCATACCAATACAGGAGAAGCCAGACCTATCAAGCAACTCCCTGAAGTGTCTACCACTGTTCTCACACAAGATGGCGATGGCATTCTGAAAGAAATAAAAAATCTAGATGTGATAGAACCATCGACCAGCCCACGGTCGTCACCTATTGTGATGATTTGAAAGAAAGATGGCCCAACAAAATTTTGTTTAGTTTACAAACGCCTGAATGATGTGACCAGGAAAAATTCTTACTCACTTCCTCGGATAGACGACACTTTGTATAGTTAGGCTGGGTCCCAACAGTTCTCAAACTTGGACACAAAAAGCAGTTACTGGCAATGTGAAGTGGCCCCAGAGGATAGATAGAAGACTAATTTCTGTACAATGAAAAGTAACCTGAAAATTAAAGTTCAGGCCTTTTGGAGTATGCAATGCTCCATGAAAATTTGAATGACTAATTTACATAACATTACGAACATTACGGTCACAGAGAAGGCATTCGAAGAACACCTGACATGTCTTAATTCAGTGCTTCAAAAGTAAGAACAGCTAAAGTGAAGTTAGTTCCCAAAAGTGTAACATCTTCCAAAGAATAAATGAATTCCTGGACCATGTAGTGTCGGCTGAAGGGATGGATATACATCCAGAGAAGAAGAAAGCAATCAAATAATGTCCACAGTCAACAGATTTGACTCAAGTAAGAATTTTCATGGAGCTATGTACTTATATCGGTGTTTTGTGTGTGGGTTTGCCACAATAGCAAAGCCATTGCATGAGTTACTGAGACCAAAAGTTAATTTCTCTAGACCTCCGAATGGGTATCCTTGTATAGAAATTTAAAGGAAATATTGGTTTCACCTCCTATCCTGGGCTATCCTAGCAGGGATGACCGAGTTTATTTTAGACTTAGATGTGAGTCATGTTGGGATTGGTGCTGTGTTGTCACAGATGCAGGATGGGAAAGAAAGACCATTAGAGTATTTCAGCAAAGTGTTACATAAGCTAGAAAGAAATAACTGTGTAACTCACAGGTAGCTTCTGGCAATGGTTAAGGCTATTTAGCTCTTTCACCATTACTTATATGGAAGGCATCATTATATTGGTTAATGAATTTCAAATTACCTCAAATGACAGAGAGCTCAGTTGATGAAGGACCTCCAAGAGTATGATTTTGAAATACAGCACGGACCTGATTGCTTACAAAACAATGCTGATGAACTGAGCAGGAGGTCCTGTGAGCCAATGTGTTTCCATTGTGAGTGCCAAGAAGATTAGTCTGGCAAGACACCAACTGCTCGGAGAACAAGAACCCAAGAGTTCACAACTGACAACGAACCTGCTCTCTGGAGGGATGAAAGAGGATTGGCGAAGATCAGGGAAACGACCCTGCTCTTAGGCCAATACTAGAATGTAAGAAAAAGGGCCAGTGCCCAGAGGAGACTGAGCTAATTTTTTTAAGTACTTAAACCAAAGCATATTAGACAGAATGGGATTCTCTTGCTCTAAGAAATAATGTGCTGTACCATAACGGAAAGTTCAGATGGCGAATAAACTACACATGGTACTCCCAGAAATGAGAGTCCCACATGTGCTGAAGAAACTCATAGTTCAGCAGAAGATTAACATTTTGGAATAGATAAGACTCTCACCGAAGTTGTGTTGTAATATTATTGGCTACATTGCAAGGCTAAATTCAAGAGGTGGTGCAGAACATGTGATGCCTTTGCTGCAAGAAAGAGACCAAGAACTTGAGGATGAGGTCATTTTCAGAAATATATTGTTGGATCCCAAGTTGAGAGGACGGCCATAGGTATTTTAAGTCCCTTGCCAGTGACTGAGAGGAAGAATCGGTAACTTTTGGTGGTACAAGACTACTTCACCAAGTGGCCTGAAAACGTACCAATACCTAATCAAGAGGCTGGCACTGTGTCCGATGTTTTAGTGGAGCATGTATTCTCAAGGTTTGGAGTACCACTCGAACTTCACTCCTACTAGGGCCGCAACTTTGAAGCCAAGTCATTCCATGAGTTGACCAAAATT
This sequence comes from Medauroidea extradentata, assembly GCA_003012365.1. Classification (NCBI taxonomy): domain Eukaryota; kingdom Metazoa; phylum Arthropoda; class Insecta; order Phasmatodea; family Phasmatidae; genus Medauroidea; species Medauroidea extradentata. Next base: position 23,118 of record PNEQ01005819.1, read on the forward strand.
CTGGGAAATGAAGAAAACACAGGCTACAACTTTGAATCCTCAGTCAGATGGAGTGGTCGAGCAGCCTACCCATACCTCGGAACAGTATCTGATTTTTTCTGTGGCAAATAATCGAAAGGATTGGGACTCAAAGTTGCCCCTGTTTCTCCTCTCATACGGTCTGCTGTCCATGAAGCCACAACTGAACCACCTTCGCAGATGCTGTTAGGTAGAGAGCTTCGCCTACCGAATTTGGAAGATTAACAGAAGTAGAGCAGCCTGCTTCACCAACTTGTATGCCAATAAACGACGTCGCAAATAGGTTACAATTCATTGCTTTGCTCGGCAACATTTAAAGGTCAACAGCGACCTGATGAAAATATAGTATGATCAGAAAAGACCTAAAGAAATGTTTCAAGAAGGGCAGCTGGTGTGGCTGTATAACCACAGCAACGAAAAGGATACTGTCGGATAGCAGAGAAATGCTGGGAAGGCCCTTACAAGATTGTAAAGTAGATAAATTCAGTTGTTTTCCGGATTGTTCGCAATAGCTCTCGAACAAGAAAACCCAAGGTTGTGTACATTGACAGGCTGACCTCTATAATGGATTATATATTATTGTAGCTGTTAGGGATGAACAGACTTAAGGATGGGAAACTGTTCTGAGACGCGACTATCTTGCGAGTAGTGTAACAGGGCACAGTGGCAGAAAAACTAAGGGACCTCTGTGTGCTCTGTACAGCTCGTGTTAACCTTTGTGATGCAGCACCAGCCACTTGCAGGCCGCGACTAACGTACAAGCAGAGTAAGCTGATGTAGCAGTGGTATGATTAAAGGGCACCGACGTGCACTGTGTTGCTCATGTTACCCTTTTGCGATGCGCGGTGGTGGCCACCTGCTCGCCTATCTCGGTTTTCGTAAAGAATCTGGTAATAGCAGATATCATGCTTGTGGGGTGGTGCTTGACCCCGATGTGACATCCTTCTAGGTGCTTTGAGGTGAAGACTTACCGCGAGACTACCAGACTTTTGATTAAATGTACCGTAGTAGTAGTAGTTTTTGCCGGCAGGCATCTGGTGTGAGTTGTGGCGGTAAGGAGGGTTGCGCGAAGTATTCAAGAGTGCTCAGCGAGATTGTTTGCGGCAAGGAGTTTTGCGACGAGATAGTTCCGGGGCCTCAAAAAGACCATCGGTGTGTTCCTAGTTAGGACCATTTGAGAGTGGTCAAAACACATTTCATGTACAGTGAACTTATATAGAAATCTAAGGTTTTAATATTCAGATTTTATAATCTTTATGTATATCGTAATTATTTGCTTTGTTTGACTTTATTTAATAGTGATCAATCATTAGAGACGAACTGACATTTTTTGGAGTAAATATTTGTAAATAAATTATGTTTGCTGTAATAATTTTATTTAATCAAAGACCTTCATTCCTCAACGTACCTAGCCCGAAAATGTTAAAATATTTTCGAGATGATAGCCGGTCTTATTTGTATGCTTAATTTGGTACAGCTAAGGAAATACATTTTCACATAAAGTTAGTAAGTTGACAATATGTCTGTGTATTTTTGGTTATACTGAGTTAAAATTTCCAAATGGCAAACATTTCAGTAATTTTTATCGCGTAAGATATCCAAGGAACAATATTTTAGAATTTATTCAGTTTACATAAGTTAACATGGCATAACTTTTATGATTTCATTTATACCGTGCTCACATTTTAAAATATGGCAGCCGTTCTTGTGTACATATACATAGCTGGGAAAGTACAGTTGAAAAAAAATAGCATCTGTATATCTCACGTGCAGAGATTTTCGGCTGGTAAAATTATTTTCAAATCAAAAAGCGAGTATTTTTTAAATTTGGTTACTATGGAGGCCTAGATATTATCATATCAAAATGTTAAAAAATTAGTGTTTTCAATTTTTTTAGATTTTACGGTTTCATTCCCTTATTTCTTATTTGTTCTAAAATAGATTTAATTATTTACTGAAAAGTAATGCATGCTACCGCATAGTGTTATATAAATAAACGTTCACTGATAAAATATCTACTCGGCAAAAAAAATTCATCTAATGTTGATGAGTAGTTCAGATTTTATTGACGATTGAATATTCCAGTTTTCCGGTACACATCGTACCATTCCATACCCCTCATATAAAAAAGGAGTTATTTGAACATTTTTTGGATCACAAGAGATATCTGAGGAAACCATTGTATATAATTTTAAAACTCGTTACACTAATAGTTCTCAGTACGATTATTTGTATTTTGAGTTTTTTCTGTACACCATAGTCATTATTTATAAATTGCAGCTATTTGAACATTATTTTGATAACATGAGATATCGTAAGAATGATTGTTCAGGATTTCATAAAAATCAGTTCACATCCAATAGTAAGTGAGGTAAAAATTACTTTACGTACCTTGTATAAGCCCTACTCATATTTACACAGTGACAGGATTAATTTTTTTAATCACACGAAAATGCAGATTAACTATTAATCAGAATTGCATCTAGCATGGCATACATGTAGTACCTAGTAAAGCGACTTCAGTTTTATATATTTTCTTAATAACTTATTGGGCTTTAAAAATAAAGTTTTATAAACTTTTTTTGTTAATGTAATATAATATTTAAGGATCATTTTCCAAATTTTTTTCAGATTCGGTACACATTTAGTATAGCATTATGCAATGTGATTGTTCTGTGGTTAGTTAATGTGCTTAATGTTGTATTAAGTAATGTACAGAATGTCCAGAAAAAACCTTTACAACATCAAACTGCAATAAAAAAATAATGCAAAAAGATATCTGGATGTGGTTTGTGGCATTACGATCAGAATCTCTCCAAGTTTCTATGCGAATTTTGTCACATTGTTCATCAATAAACTTCAATATGTGCGCCATTAGTAGCGCGTAGCACATCAAACAAATACTCAATTTCATTCCATGTTCTCTCAAGAAGGCGTGCATCAATGGTGGCAATGGCTTGCCTGATCCTACTTTTCAGTTCATTGATGTTGGGAACTTTTGAGTGATGCACTCGATCCTCAACATAACCCCAAACAAAGAAATAAAGTGGGGTTATGTCAGGCGAATGAAGTGGCCACAGCAAAGGATGAAACGATCTTGAATACCATCTGATTGTGGGACAGCATATTCAGTCAGTATATAGAGATAGACATTGGCTGTGATTGTTTTTTCAACGAAGAAGAATTGCCCAATTATTCGGTTACTTATTAGCCTGCACGACATGTTAACTTTCTTGCTATTGCGCACAAGTTCTCTGTGGTTCTCAGATCCCCATATCCTGACGTTGTGCCTGTTTAGTAGACCTAACACATGAACGTTGCCTCGTCAGTAAACAGAATGCCTTCAAGAAAACCATCCTCCACGTCCATTCGAGCAGCGAAAGCTTTACTGCGTGGTCCATCATTTGGCAGAAGAGCTTGTAACAACTGCACTTTGTAAGCGTAGAGTCTCGGGTTTTTGTGAAGAACTTTGTGAACAGTTGAACAAGATAACTCCAATTGTCTGGCCGCAGTACGAATTGACTTACTAGGGCTCCGGACAAAGGCTTCACGAACACATTCAATGTCTCCCGCACTTGTGCTTGGCCACCAACTGCCTTTTTGCTGCAACTCATGGATTGTGGGTCTTGAAGGTGGTTCCCTTGCATATTTGGCCCTAAAGTTGCACCTGCGTATCTGATTTTGTTTTAATAAACCAGGATACATATTGTGCTTTTTCTTGAGGTGTAGCCATATTCTGCAATGTTTAGATGTCAGTTAACTTCCACAACTGCAACAACCAGAAAAGTTTCACTTAAAAACTTAGAGAGATTCTGAACGTAATGCCACATATCCCAGATATATTTTTGCATTATTTTTTATTACAATTTGAAGTTGTAAAGATTTTTTTATGGACACTATGTATAACTCCTAATGTCAAACATTCAACATCAAGAATTCTTAAATTTTTACTACCGGTATTTGAAGAACTACAGGGAATATAGAGGAAATATTCAACACTTACACTCTCTAGCATCCAAACTTCGATTTAATTGGCCTTTACTTGTATGGGTCAAGCATGTTAGATAATAGTACTAAATAATTTAAGATTTGTTCTTACATTTCTCTGTGTATGTGACTGATTTTGGATGTTAAGGTTAATTTGCATGCAAGTTTAAGAAATTATATTTATTAGTTGCGAGTAACATACAGTTTTGTGCGTAGACAAATGGTTTAAGCACTGATTATTCCGTATGTTATACAACTTGATTACAGTAAATATTGTTTTATAATCGTGGTTTGATTCCGTATGACGCATCCAATATGGCCACAGACAGCGGGTGGATGTCCGCTCCGACAGATCCTGGGTCATCAGCTCCTTGCAGACAACCAGTCTACTTTTTCATTTTACAAACGTCATTGTTTCTATAATGTCACATTATTGTGCATCACCATGCAGTCAATTGTTGAGTGTAAATTGTTTATATTATAAACATTTATTGTACTGCTTGGTGGAATTCCCCCAACTTTACCAACTAACCTAGGAGGTCCAGGAAGGGTAAACCAATAGGGTAAACCAATCAAGACAGATCCTAGGCCAGCAAAGCGAAGAAAGGGGAAAACAGCACTAACGTGGACACACGTTGTTGATCGGTGCTTCTTATTCAAGATCAGAGAAAGGGCCGAGCCTCCTTTCCCCAACACTTCACATTAAAGATTAATATAAGATACCATACAAAAAATTAATTTAATTTTTTTTAATTTAGGAGCATGAGAGCCTTTGTATATTATACTTTATGAAATGAGTTAGGTCTAGTAAATAAAATAGTAATAATTAAAAATATATATTTTGAAATACCTTGATTAGTTGATTAGATAACAATAAATTCTTTGCACAATGAGTATTTGGTGTATGTAAATTAACCAATACGGTACATTAACAAATCAAGAAAAGCACGTATGGCTTAAGAATATCATAATAAATTATTTAAACAAGGGGATCCCCAACACAAAATTAATTAATTACCTTACATTTTAATATTACATTTTTTAACAAATTTTCAATTTTCGTTGTTTAATTAATTTTGCAGAGGTTGTGATCGAATATTAAATAAAGTCTCAAATAGAGTAATTAGTGCTGTGTGCACATTAATTATTTAGGACGAGAGAAGGAATATATATATATTGGCTGGACTTTCCTGGCTGTCCTTCATGGGGACACTTTTGCCACCGCCGAAAGATGTTACATCTCCATCTCTCCCATGGATACCGACGATGGTACAGCAAAAGGACGAGTAGAAAATAAATAATGTTACTTCTACTTCGGAAGATGTATACAAGAGCCAAATTCCTCAAATACTGGATAGGCTTCCTTTCCTTCTACATAGCAAAGAGTTGAAACCGCGTGGCGGGGACCGCCTAGGCGGAAAACTTGTCGGATTACGACATTACAAACTGGTAAGAACACTAAGTGTTTGGTTGACGTTCACGCCATGATGTGTAAGAAACAACAAGGTCGAGACAAAGGAATGCCTAGAGGTTATAGGCCGGCATAGAGTCGTAGCTAATTGATGTTACCAAAATAGTATTTCGACAGTATCGAACAATATTTCCTAACATAATTTTAAAACACACACGTGTTTTAATAATCAAAACATGATATTTTAGTTTCAATTTTACCAATTTAAAAAATTAGTTTGATTCATTTGAAAACAAATATGATCAGATCATGATTAAAGTTGGTCGGAAGTATTACACAAGAACTGTTCCATAATTATGCCACACTGCATTAACTGCACATAAATAATTACATGAAATTTTCTTTATAAAATAATAATAAGCAGTGTACTGTTATTACAATTTCACTGAAGATTAAAGAAATAAATAGTGCTGGGATGGAGTAACTTTGCCAAAATAAAAAAATATATATATATCTAGTTACCACTACGAATAGACGAACTAGACAAAATAAAAAAAAAAACAAATGAGCATGTGCCAACAAACGGCACATTATTATTATTTTAATATATTTTAAGTTTAACCATTCTTCAATTTTATCATTTGTTGGTTGCCTACGCACGTAATGCAAGCGGTCATTCCTAATCTAAGCAGAACATGTAATTGTTATCATTGTTCTCAGTGTGTGCCCACGTGCATGTGTAAACGATGAAAAATAGTGAAGTTGTAGACTTTTGTATGTGTGTATGTATGTGCAGACTTGATAACGGACGACATTGGCAGAGCCGTCGACTGCGTACGGAAGATATATTCGGTACAAGGATTCGTTTCGTGGTATGGTTGGGTTAGAAGTTGCCACTGGCGTCCCCTACCGGACATCTCCTACTGCTAGTGACGTCACGCAACCAGGCTTGTGACTGCTGAGCCATCATGTGCCTCTGGAAACCCACGTTCGTCATCTACTCACTTTAAAATTTGAGTTATTTACACACACTATGCGCGACAGCACTGTTTCCACCAGTGTACATGTATTCTAGACATCGTTATGAGTGAGTATCTAAAATGAGTTATAATATTGCACAAACAGTACACTATAATACAATTTGTACTTGTAATTTTACAGAGTATCTAGTACACAATTACAAAATCAATTTTTCCGTAATATTACCATTTCCGTGCTTTATTACACAAAAAGTGTCAGTGTAAAAATAACTAAACTTTCTGGTTGTTATTCCAGCATTATGTCGTAGTCGATAAATACATGAAGTGTTGTTACTCATGTGTTATGACAGTAATACTGATTTGAACAATGTTGTATTGCCTCAGAGTGGAGTTAAATTTTAAAGCCCAAGAATGCGTACAAATTATATAATATTGTGATTAATAACTACATGGAGAGTAAAATGATTTCGGCGTGTGAGTGTACTGTTAATGTACTCTTGTGCTATTTCATAGTTCACAGTAAAATGAAAACGCAGTTTAAAGTTTATCTCTAACATTATAACTGCAGTTGTGCAGCAACGTGCAGTGTAAACCAATTAAGGATTTTTTCTGGTGATACCTCTGTGAAAAGTGTAAAGTTAAATTCATAGTATGTGTAAAATAACAACATCAAATATTTTATGGTTATTTACTATGTGCAGTTTGACCTATTCATACAATGTTTTATAAGCTGCCATTTTTATGTGCATACCCCATTGCGAGCGAATGTTGTCAAGTTGGGAAAACCCCACTGTCAAATAAAAATATGCCAGACTGAGATGTAAACAAGCATTTAAGTTATGCAATTGCAAAAAATAATATAATCGTAATTATAATATGATTTATAACCAAATCAAATAAATAACAAAATAAAACAGTAAGGTGAATGAAAGCTGGCCACAAAATGAATGAGGGCAACACAAAGAAAAGGGACGCGAATATATGTGAACAAAGACGAAACAATAGCCTAAGTAATACACAACATGTTATTTCCGAAATGGTTTACTTTATATATTTGTTGTCAACAATTTTTTCTGATGTTTCCTTTTTTCCTTTTGGTTTTGTGGTGAAGTCTTCTGCAACTCGACAACATTCGCTAGAAATTGTGTATGTCTATAAAATAGTTTAGTTTATAATTAAACATTTATAACACATTACGAAATGACAGAAGTTTTTTAATCTGGAAAGAAACCAAAGTTATGCTCTTTTTATATTAATTATTTTTTTCTTTGAATTTAATGAAAATTTCGAATAAAATTGTCACAATTCAGTCAAATCAATGAAAGAATTAATTTTATTTTAAATCATAGCCTCTGATAAACCAACTTTTTATTTATTTGGAAATCAGAAGTTGCGCTGAATTATTGAAAATACACATGTGTGACATTCTAAAAGAAAACCGTATATAAGTTTTCACCTTACTTACAAATTACATGACATTATCATGCATTAGGTTTCGTTTGGGAATGTCTTGTACACAATAGACTCAAATGGGATTCAATATTAGTGAGATTCCACCAATCAGTAAACTTAGCGGCTTACAATGAATATTCGGAGGCGTTGATACCACGGTTTTTGCTATGGATCATCATAATGGTGATCGGTGGTTGCTAGTCAACGAAGCGAACTCCTTCCCGGGCCAAAAAATCACCCTGGTATTGAGAGTGAATCAAGACAGTCCTATTTGTTGTGCAAAAATTTGAAAATATGTTCTCTGACATCGAACTGGACCAAACCTACGAACAGAACAATTCAAAGTAAAAAAGGGAATGCAGTGCTGTTGGCTTACACATCAATCCAAGCTTCATAAACAAATGGTAAAACATGCTAGCTAACTGCAGAATTTGAGGAATCTAATGGCATAGTCAAATATTGCCCATGCTTCGTGAACAATCTCTAGGGTTCCAAAACTTGTTTCCAATGACTGTACTTACACTCGAGAACCAAAAACAATAATGTTGAAATCTCTGTTTAAGGAAAGTTAATGATTAAATGTCAACACAAAGCCAAATACATGATTAAGAAAAAATGTGGAGCAAAAAATGCTTGCAGAAGAAGTTTGACAGAAGCAGTTTATAAGCATAAGTTGAATATTAAGTAGTTACGAAGAAGGTATCATTGTACCATTGTACTCCAGTATAGAAAGATTATATATTTTGTTTCGATGCCCTAAAAAGGTTTAGAAATATGTTCTCGATGTAAAAAGTCTTCGAAAGCCGATGTAGGTTTACTGTTTGAATACTTCACGATGTATAATACCAGAAATTTGGGCTTCGATGAACTTATCGCATATGAAAAACATTCTATTCACCATCATTTTATGTGAATGGAGCCTTACAAACGAAAAATACATAAAGTTTTATACAGTACTTTCAAAATGAAACTAACAGTATGGTGAGAATATATTATGGAATTATGGACACACACTCTTGCTTATGATTCATTACATAAAAAGCAATTGTCAATGTCCATAAACCCATGTATTCATGTCATAAAACCCCAATGCAACAAATATTCAAATATCTAAGAAATATAGTATTTGCCTCACATGTAAGAGTTAGAAGTATAAATGAATTCAGTTATACATTATGAGGCACATGTGATAATATCCACAAATGATTCATACAATTGTTTCAGTACTAGAGGAGACCGTCATACTGAGGCACCCTTAGTTTTACCGGTGGAGGCGCTGAAGCTAAGCCACGGTCAACCCCACTTTGCTAAAAGGAACCATGTATTTTTTTTTCGATGACATTAGTACCGATTTGACTACGAATCCAGCGACCTACAGCACAAGATCATTTAGTCACGTATACAGAGGTATCAGTTAGTCACGCATTACCTTCTAATATGAGTACATCGAATCGCGAAAATGAACTATTTTCAAGAATAATTTCATATATGTTGATGGTGTTGGGGGAACGAGGTAAAAATTACAGAAACGCCCAGGATTTGAATGCGGCTCGTTACCCGGATAAGCAACAAACATCGCACATGACTTTTAAGCGATTAACTAACAGTTTCTGTCGCTTTGTTACAGTGAATAAACACGAGTCAGACGTCGACCGATTGTGAATGAAAATAATGCGATTGCTATCGTATCTTTTGCTGCACTAAATCCACATGCGAGCAGCAGGCAAACTGAAAGAGAGAGTGGAATTAGTCAGCGATCTATACTAAGTATCTTACATCAACGCAAGTTCCCTCCGTACCGTACGTAATTACATCAGGATTTTTACAGCAATGATTTCTTAAATCGCTACAATTTATGTAGTTGAATTCGTAGACAAATGCGCACATATGTCTCCTTTTTGGGTCATGTGCTCTTTTCCGACGAATAACTTCACAGATACGGGAAATGAGAATAGGCATTACCTGCACTATTGGGCAAATAAGAACTATATGGAAGACAACTGTACCATTTTAATATCCGTAGCTCGTTTATTGTTGGTGCGGCATTTTCGGCGATCACGTCATTGGTCCATATTGTTACAGGGTGTTACACCAACGTGTGGGAAACTTACTATTCCCGGTTAAATTCAAATAACTTGCCCTTCCACTTTGAATAGCATTTCAACACTCCAATAGGGATATACTACCCCTATAAACACTCGTTGATGTACTGGATCATCAAGCACCAAATCACATGGGGCCATAAATTCTAGGGGTAGTGTGATAAAAAAATAAACAATGAGCAGACCACCTCATGGTTGAGTTAAAAATCTAAGAAAGGTAAAAAATTTAAATTTATGTTTACTAAATTACTATTGGCTCGCTCATAACAAGAATTATATCTTAAGTACCCTTACAACATAAACAAAACCATTGAAACACCAACAAATCGGGGGGTGTAAATAATAGGCCTACATAAGACAAATATGTAACCGTAACTTAACGGATAAAAACATGATAAAATAAAGTTAATATAATATTTCAAAACAACTATGCAACCAATGCATACTCTTAAATTACTAGGGGATACTGGAATCGACACAGTGATGGATCAGTGCGGCCACGGGTGTAAATCTAATAAGTTGGCCACCCCAATGGTAAGAAAATTTTGGAAATATTCACAGTGTTAATTTTTGTATACTTATAGTTTGTACCACAATAAAAATCGCCAGTTACAAATTTGTACAGCCTCTAATTAGCTTAATAATGTTGGAGAGGGAGGCCAAATAACACTGCTCCACCCCTCAACAAATGTTCATAAAAATTTGAAAATATTTACAGAATTAGTTCTAAGTTAGTTTTTGTTTGTTCCGCAACAAAAATCGTTAGTTTCAAATTTGTACCACATCAAATTAACTAATTAAAGTTGGGTGGAGCCTACTTAACACTACCCCCCTCCCAAATGTTCATAAAATTCTGAAAATATTCACACCGTCAGTTTTCCGTTAGATATCGTATTTTCCTCAGTAAAAATCGGTATTTTGCAATTTTTACTTCCACTAATTAGCTAGTATAATTGGGGGAAGGTGGCAAATTAACACTGAAATACTCCCTCCCATATCATGAGAAAAATTTCCAAATATTTACAGAATTATTTCACAGTTAACTATCGTTTGTTCCGCAATAAAAATTGCTAGTTACAAAATTTTACTGCCACTATTTAGTTAATTACATTTGAGGGGAGGGGCATCTTAACACTGCCCTTCCCGCGCAAAATCCTGAATTAGCTTTAATATTTACAGAGTTAGTTCTAAGTTAGTCAACATTTATTACGGCATAAAAATCGTTAGTTACAAATTTTTGCAGCCACTAATTAGCCAATTATATTTAGATGTGACAACTTCATATTGCACCCTTCCCTCCCAAATAATTTTTCAGAAAATTTTTAAAAAAATTACCTCGTTAGTTCTTAGTTAGTTATTGTTTGTTCCGCTATAAAATTGATAGTACCAAATGTTAACCACAGCAATTAGTTAATTAAATCCGGGGAGGCAACGTCAGCTGCTACCACCCAACGGCTGAGAATTATTTTTAAAATAATCACTTATGCAAAGAAGAATTTCAAAATATTCTCATCATTAGTTATCGTTCGTCCCGTAGTAAAAATTTATCTTTCAAATTTTACCTGCGACTAATTTCCTAACTAAAATATTTTGGGCGACTTCACACTGCCTGCTGTAGGCTCAGAAAATTTTCAAATTATTCACACAGTTTGTTCTTCATTAGTTAAAGTTTGTGCCGCAATAATAGTTAGTTCCGAATTTTCACTGACCCTTTTAGATTACTCAATTCGATAATAAGGAGGGGGAGGCAACTTCACATTGGCGCCCTACAAAGATTGAAGAGACTACAAAGATATTCACAGTGCCAATTTTACTTTAGTTTTCGTTAATATTCGATATAAAAACCGTTTGTTCCAAATTGTAACTGCCAATATTAAAAAAAAATTTCTACTCCAAATACTCATAAAAACATTCAAATATTTATGGTGGTAGTTTTTGTAATTACCGTTTATATCGCAATGAAAATCGTATCTTCCAAATAACTTCCACTAATTTGCTAATTAAGTTTGGAGTGGCTAACTTCACACTGTCCCTTTCCCCTTATAATACTAAGATGTCAATATTTATAGTCAGTGTTAGTTCTTGTTAAATTACCGTTTGTTCCGCAATAACAATTCTTTGTTTCGTATTTCAAATACTAATAATAAGCTTATTAAATTTGGTGTTGTTTGGGTGAAACCTCCCACTGCCCCACGAAATGTTTCTGAAATTATCGATTTATTTACAGCGTTATTTCTTTATTTGTTATCTTTTTTGCAGTAAAACCATGTATTCCGGATTTTACATTTAATTAGCTAATTCACTTTGGGGGCCGTCATACCTCCTCCCTATTTAATGCTCAGGAAAGATTTGAAATATTTTAACCATTTGTGTTTCGATTGCTATCGTTTGATATACAATATTAATCAAATTGTTAGAATTATAATAATTAAAATAATATTTTTACAATAATTTTTTGTCTATATTGGAAAACTGTTTGGTTGTGGTGGGTTGTGCCCTCCAACTTAACGTTGAAAAATTCCATTCCCCATCATGTTTCCCTCAAGTGATCAGAAATAATCAAGTAATACATATTGATCGTTTTACGTCAATTACAATTTTATTACTATACAGTGGCACACTGATTATGAATACGGCTGCTTCAGTCTTCATCATTCTAAGAAGCACATTGCGGAATAATCTGAAAACTGGTTCAGCCTTCAGAAAACTGGGCAGACAAACATACTTAACTGCGGTTGAAGAAAATGAACTTTGTGAATGCATTTTCCGCATGTGTGCTATCGGCACGCCTCTAACTTTTAAACTCTTATGGTGAACCATATTTACTTACTGTGCAATAAACAACATAACAAATCATTCAACTCTTCTAAATGCCTGACCGGCCGGAAATGGTTACGACTTTTCCTCAAACAACATCCTAGCATTGCAAAGAGAAAAGCGCAAAGTTTGAACCCCGGTCGAGATTCGAAGTTGAATCAATTCGTAGTGACTGATCGCTTTGACAAGCTTCGTGTGATCTTACAAGATAATGAGGTAATGGAAAAACCGGAACTAATCTACAACCTCGATGAGAAGGGCGTGAGACATACGATTCATCATCAGCAGACTGTTTTGGCTCGCAGAGGAGCGAAAAGGGTTCACTTTGTTGCCCCGGAGCATGTGGAAAATGTAACAGTAGTGACACGTGTCAAAGCAATCGGAAATTCAGTCCCTCCGATGGTCATTTTTAAAGGACAGTGTCTGAAATCAGAGTTACACAATGGTATGCCTGTTGGAACTCTGATTTGTATGTTCATTAAGGGTTCTATGACGACTGCTCTGTTTATTCGTTGGCTCGAACACTTTGCTCGATATAAAATGAACGGAAAGGTACTTTTGACCTTGGATGGGGCATCAAGTCACCTTGATGTGAACATTGTGCATGAAGCAGATAAGATTGTACTTTACTGCTTACCAAGTAACACAATAACTGTAACAGCTGGACAAATCCGTCTTCAAGCCATTTGAAAGTTACTGGGATGATGAGCTGTTGTTGGCGCATGACAGGAAAAAATATTTCAGACTGACTAGGACCACATTAGGCCCTATTCTCAGCAAGGTTTGGGGCAGGTCGGTAACAGCACCAATCATCGTCAGCGAATTAAGGGCGACAGGAATCTATCACTTCGATCCCCACCAAATCCCGGACGAGGCATTTGTTCCTTCTTCAGTCACTGAACGGCCACAGGAAGATATTACAAATGCAGAAAATGTAAATGACTCTAATCATTCTAAACAACCAACGGGGAACAGGAAATGTCATCTTATTAATCGACCAACACAAGTAAGTGACACAACCGAAAGTGATACAGATGACTCTTCCAGTGGGCAGGACAACGTGTCATTTACTAAATTTTTGTCAACACCACAACTGAAGAGGGCACCCACGAACAGAAAAAAATCCTTAAAACTACAGGGATCAGAGAGTAAGTCGTTCATTATTCAAAGACAATGAAACACCTGAAAACATACCCAACATGGAGAAAGAAACAACCAATGTCAAGGGCATAGGAGATCATAATGATATGCCACCAAGGACACACAATTTGGCAAAACAGATATCACACCACCAGGCTCCCAAAGAAACTAGTTATGCAGGACGATTTTGCTACTCCTAGTACAAGTGGCATGAACACAAGGAAGGAGGACAGTTGATACTGTCTCATCTGTGAAATTGATGAAGCAGCCGGCATGATCTTGTGTATCACATGCATTCCGTAGTTTTATGAGAAATGTGTTAGCATTTCAAGCAAGGCAATATAGGTAATTGGGTATGCTCTGGGTACTTGGAGTATGACTAAGTGTAGTGACTTATGATTAATGTGTTACATTTAACAATGCTTCACATATGTTGTCGAACATTTATTAACGTGAATTTATTTGTAGTGCAGTATGTAAGACTTTACCTCTCGGCCAGATATTTATCCAAGGACCAATGACTCTTTTTTTATGATTGTTTTTTGTGATCAAGGCTGACTTAACAACTGCAATTCTCTTTATGTCCGATTCGAAATGTTTGCAACAAAACAAGTTTATGTATTTTTGGGCTATTGTTAACATATAAACTTATCGTAATCTACACACATTTGTAGTGGCTGGCCTTATTTGGAACACATGTTCCTAATAAGGCCCATATGATATATTTTCAACTAACAATTTTAATTACACTTAAATTGATAAATCTATACCATATACTATATATTATTGTTTACAAGACAACATATTATGCTTCTGATTTTTTTCACAATTCACTAGCAAATTTAAGGAAATGACAAACAGTCAAACGTTAGCATAGCGATATTTGGTCCAGGTACTTTATATGTTTTTTTCATTAGTGTGTTAATTATATTTTCATATTTTTATTTCTTATAAACATTTTCGTTGATGGCACATACAATGTTTTGGTATGGACTTACAATGTTTTAGAACATTTCCATAGTTTAACATATGTCATATAACACATAATTTTGTCAGATACTCTGCAAATGCTACAATGCGACAAGTTAGTAATTGTCCTTGCCCAGTTCCGTTCCGCGCAGCTCCACTCCCTTCAACTTTCTCCCCTCTTGCCGCTCTGTCTCTCCTGCGCATAGGGGAGGAAGAACGTCACATTTCCTTCAAGGACAACTTACACGAACACACTGCACTCTCTGCACGAGGTTGACGCATGAGTATTTGCACTAACTAGATATTTACTTTTGTTGTGTCGCGCCTACCGCATTGCGTTTGATGTGCTATGGTGATTGTAACCTATATGGCGGATCGTTTGGTCAACGTAATAATAAAATGTTGTTTTAAATACAGATCTATAAAATGCTAACTGCAATAGTTTAAATCATTGCATATTTAAAGTATCTATCCTTTTTTACCTATTTTAAAATCTAATTATGTATTCTTGTTATATTCAACAATAATAATAAGACAGTAATATTTGTAAAAAGGCGTTGTAAAGTGTTCAACCAATAAATAAAAAAAACGTGAAGCCTGTTGACAATATAGTCGAGTCAAAACGTTGATTGTTGCTAAGGCATTAGTGCACCATTCTCCTTAATAAGATATATTAATCTGTCAGGTGAATAGAACATTTATTTGCATAATCTACGCAACCTGGATTGTTATTGTAGATAGCTGTAAAATAACCAACAGAACAATGAGTAATTAGTATATTAAATAAACATAGGTAACAAAAATCTTACCTATTCCGAGTCGAATTCCGAGTCGAAGCTATGTGCAGTATCTGTTCCTATTGAATCTTCATCAGACGACGATTGAAGACTTACAATGATCTTGTAAATCTCGATGTCCATTATTCTATCACTTTCAAATATTCAGCTTCAATGCCTTTAACATGGTCTTTGTCTACTGTCTACTGTTCGATGGAGTAAGAACCAAACAATGTCTCACATAGTTTTCTTCTTTCCTCTAACAAAGTAGATATTTCCTCTGAAACTTTCCTCTTGATATCTGTCCACACTAGCTCGATCGGATGTAGATATGAGTGGTACGGTGGCAAACGATTCACGTCAAGACTATATTTTTTTAATATTTCACCTACCTAAAAGATTTTTGGGGAGGGATGCTGTTTCACCAAACATAATAAATCTGTCTTGTTCATGTCAGGAGAAAACTGGACACCATTTTCCCTAAGCCACTCTTGAATGATGTGTTTAAAATTAGCTAATGTAGGTTTCTTTTTAATTTGAACATTATGATAACTGACATTGTCTAACACTATGACACTGTGAGTTGTCAAATTTGGTATTAATTTTTGTTCTAGCCACAACGAAAAATTTGCATAGGTCATATCATTGTGTTAGTCACCGGATTTTTGTTTGGATTTAGAAATCAACAATGCATTCCGTACAAAGCCTTCTTCGCCACCAGCATGCACGACTATCAATTGTTGTCCTTTACCGTTGTCCTAATGATTTTGTTTCCTACCCACAATTCAGTGATTTTGTAACTACATTAACAAGAAACAAGAGATCTTTGGATAAAGTCTTTCTTACATACTTTGAAGAATATAATAATATAGATTTTGAAAACAAAAGGCTTTGAAATGTGGGAAGTCCTATTGCCCCTAATGATGCAGTCAATTTAGAGTATTGACAAAGAAACAGAATTAATATTATTCGTTTAATCGGGAAATATAGTGCAAAGGAAAAATATTTTATCTGGGCAGTAATCAGACTGAATATATTTTTATGATAGGTGGACAAATAAATTAAATATTAATTAAACCAGAAGATTATATACAAATTATCATATTATACCATAATGCGAAAAGGCTTGATTTACACCAACCGTTTGGTGTAATGCCTGATGGTAAAATATTTTTTAAAGTTCCAAAAAATTGTAACATACCTGAAGGCGCTGTTGTGTTTACTAAAATAGTAATGGTATACACGTACATTTAAAAAGAGCAGAGTTTGTTAGTTTTTAATGGAAATTTCTCCATTAAAAACAATTGTAAACATGACTTTCAACATATCTAAGTGCTAATGAAATCTTTGATATTTTTACGATACTTACCCTTGTTCAGCTTACAGGTCATATATATTGTGATGAAACCATATTCTTGGTCCCAGCATTAAGAACAAATCTCCCCAAATTTCTCAAAGGGCATATCACCACCAACAAAATCACTATGAATTTGTTTAAGATTTGTATCATCTTGCCGGAATATACAAAGAAAGTTGGTATTGTCTCTTATAAGCTGTTTCGACACTTTTGAGAATGTTTGAGCTAAATAGAAGCAATCAATACTTTTGTGCCTACCACGAGTAAAATAATCTCTCACCATGTCTCGATTGTCAAGAATGACATCATAAAAAACTACTACTGAGTCAGTACAACACCTATCTACATCAACCATTTCTTCATTTGAAGGGAAGAAATATGCTATCAGTTCATTTAATAATATGTCGACTGTATCTGTATTCTCCCTTAAAGCAATATATTTCGGTTTATTTAAACTTTTTGAGCACACATAGAGAGTACCAAAGTCCAACCATCCTGGAGCATATATAAAATTATCTATCATAAGAGTTGTCTTACCACAGTTACTAACTCCCACTATCAGAAAACGTATATTATCAGGAAGCAATTCATCATGTTTGGTTGAAACTATCTTGTCCGGTATCCTTATTTTAACCTCCCAATCGACCTCTTTCAGTTTCCTGTTTTGTTGGGTAGTCATTTATTTATTAAATTTTTTTCATTTGTTAATAAATGGGTAAAGTATTCAAACTGAGTGGTAAGAAATCAGTATTAAAGAAAAGTCTTCATTATCCTTTAGACACAGAAGAGCACTCTGTTGCTTTAGTTCTGTTCTACACTATACATATCTAACCCATAATATTACAAAAATAAAAACCGACTCTATTTTAAAAATGGGGGAGGCGAGGAAACTGTAATAGAAATTCCAGTAGGTCAATACAGCTTACAAGAGCTTCTAAAAACTATTAAAACAATTCCTCCATTCAACTTGGTTACCACGGGAGGTACTGGGGAAAATAATAATATATTTTTATATCTAGACAATGTTAAAACAAGAGTGAAGGTAATATGTGTGGTTTATCTGCAGTTTGGTAAATGGGGTTCAATTGGAGAAGTTTTGGGCTTCACAGAAAATAAAGTCTTAGAAGAAGACAAATATCACTATGATGATACTTTACCAAAATGTATCCCATTTGATACGATAAACATCCACTGCAACCTAGCAAACGGAATGATAATGAAACATGATGAATATAACCATCTAAGAACTAGCATAATTGCGACTTTCAAGCCAAGAACAACATTTGGTTTTGTGGATACTATTTATTATGAACTCACCTATCCTTTATTCTTTCCAGTACAAACAGCTCAAGTGAAGGATATTGTTGTAGAAATTAAAGATGACCACTGCAAATTAATAGATTTTGATTTATCAGAAAGAACAGTAGTACTAGAAATGAGACCCTAGTTGTGTTATATTATTATTTTTTTTTTAGTAAATAAAGAAATGGAAACTACACCTGTAGAAGAAGTAGTGTATGTAAGCGAAAGCGAAATGTCTTATGCTCCAGATGAGAAAGCAGGTCGAAAAGTTTGTGCCTATGCCTTTAAAAGCAGGAAAGAATGTCAACATGCAGTGTACTACAAAACATAGAGGAAAAGGTGAATTTTGCAGTAAACATAAACCTTCTATAAAGAAATGTGTAAGTATGTTTGGTTTTAATGACATGTGTCATTAAAACTAATGTCATTCCCAATTAAAGTGTTCGAACATTTTTCTGCAAATAGTTTCGTGCCATTTTCTGCTTTGTTTGGCCTTAGGTAATTTTAAATATGTTTCTTTGCATTGATAATTATTCTTCTGCAACAATTTGTACAGTACATACTGAGCATTCATCGCACTTTTCCTTTTTTCAGTTATTTTCATATCAGTATTTATATTTATTAACCAATCATAATCGTTTAGTAACCAAAATTTTATGGAACTGCGTTGAACAAATGAAAGTGTGCTTTCTAAGCTCGACAGATACTTATCAACATGTTTCTCGAAGTTTATTTTGCTCGTATAACTGTTTTGTTTATAACCGCTGTACGAACTGCGGCTACAAAATGTATCACGTATTACTGCACAAATTGTACATGTAAGATCACATAAATCATAATCCATTAATTCTTTACTTCCACAACTTTCACATGCAAGAACATTTTCTTTTTGTGTGACTAACATCAATTTTCTTTGCATTCTGGGCGACAGATACGACTTTGCAATGCTTAAAAACGCTGATTTATCATTCAAATGTAGTGGCTGTGTCACTTCCACAGTGTAAAATAGTAGCTTTGTAGCATCTGTGCTTAAATACAATTGTATTGCTTTAACAACCTCTGTTATATCCCAGTTTTCCATTCTTTAATTGAATATTGGTTTGTTTTTAACTCAAGATAACACAGGCAGCACGTCTGAACGCACGGCATAACTATCGCTCTCTGTCGGTGTCGGCACGACTTTTTCCTCATACGCGGCCTTGACTGCCACGTGCGCTATCTGTGCTGCAACACACTAACACTCGCCGACGCGAGGCACACTCACTCTCGTTATGACTCATCGAACTACTTGACCCGACTCGTCAGCTGACGTTGTGAACCTTCTATAGACACATACTCTCTGTCCTAACCAGTTTAGCTCAGTGGTTAAGACGCGCTGCTCTCAATGCAAGTGTCGTGGGTTCAAATCCCGACCCAAGTTGATACATTTTCAGTGCGAATGTGAGGCGCCCACATTCAATCGGTTAGTTTATCAAGCTAGCCGTGCTAAATTTGGGCTATTGATAAATGCTAGTGCTCATGTTAAAACACAGGAGTAGCAGACGCAAATGTACCTCCTTAAACTCCAGCAAAAGTACACTCTATAGTATCAGTATTGTAACAGATGTATAGCTGGAGGGTTTTGGATGCTGAAGGCACACAAATTTGACTTGACATTTGTGTATTTCGTTCATCCATCTGTAATTATTTAAAACTGCGGATATTTTTTATTATTTTTATGGTAGAAATACATCTTAGATAAATTTCCTCCCAGTTTATTCAACTTGTTACTCGCGCAATATTTAACAAACTGACTTATATATTTAGCATGTTTCGTGTATCATACGTCCAAATAAATACTATTTTTAATATTCCTAGTAAAGGATTTTAACTCTCGGGAATAATTTCACTCACTATGAGGAAAGTAGGCTTACCAGTTATGCTGGTAACTTTTTGTTTATTTTCAGTGAGTTGTATAGTTCGTTGCATATCTGCTTTCTGAATCGTTTTATTGACTCCACTAACGAAACATCAAATGTCTCGTATTTAATATTCAATGATTTTAATAAGCTTAGGATTTTATTGTATTTTTGTGGGGTAAGTTGCAATATATTAAATATTCACAGCTGGAAGTAGTGTGTGATACGATTTTGAAGGCATTTAATCAGTTAGTTGAAATTTTCAAAGAAGCTAGTTTTACTGTTACTTACATTTTAAGACTATGAATTTCTACCTTCATCGCTATGGTATAAGTATCTAAATTTAAACCCAAAAAATGTACACTTGAGAGCATGGTTGGGAAAACCCCTTTGTTTTTCTAAGGAAAAATCCTACCCTACAGAATTTTTAAAATACATATCATAATAATTTTGCAAACGCGATAAGTTTATTTAAATGGGATTTGCACAAGTTTTGTTGTCACATTTTTCTGAAAAAATTTTATCAAAGATATAGCTTAGTCTCAAAACGTTTTTTACTTTAATTGTTTTGAGGGTTTATGAGACTGTTTTGATCTTATATAAGGGGCATTGAAAGGTAAATTGTCGAGCAAGTGACTTGGAACATTCAATCGTCTATAAAATTTGAAGTACTCATCATAATTCGATGGGAATTTTTCGCGGAGTGAATATTATATTACCGGAAGTTTATTTATGTATTTATGTATCAATGGGCGGTAGTATGCTTTGCTTTCGTGTATAAAATAAAAAAAAAATACTTAGAAAATAAGGGATTGAAATCACAAAATCCATAAAAATTAAAACTGTAATTTATATATTTTTAGTACGATAATATCAGGGACTGTATAGTAACCAAATTTCAAAAAATATTTACGTTTTTATTTTTCAATAATTTTACTCTCCAAAAACCTCTGCATGAGTGGTTTACGAATTTTGAAAGTTTTTTTTAATTAAAAAGCAAATAATTTTGTAAATTTGGTTATTATAGTCCTGGATATTAGCGTACTAAAATTATAAAAATTACAGTTTAAAATATTTACGGATTTTGTACATTCAATCCCTTAATTTCTATATGCCGTTTTCAATTTATTAATCGAAAACAAAGCATACTTCCGCCCATAGCTATACAAATAAACA
Source organism: Medauroidea extradentata (assembly GCA_003012365.1). NCBI lineage: Eukaryota > Metazoa > Arthropoda > Insecta > Phasmatodea > Phasmatidae > Medauroidea > Medauroidea extradentata. The sequence continues at coordinate 44,503 of PNEQ01005819.1, forward strand.
TCCTCAAAAATAATGTATACTCAACCAAAAATCCCCACCGAATTATGACGAGTTGTTCAGATTTTATCGACTGATTACTCCAGTGGTTCGCTCGTAATCTTACCTTTTCATACCCTTTAAGTGCTGTTCGAGGCCACGTAAAAAGCCAAATAAAACTATTAATAAATCGGTTATATAGAAAACAGGAAATAGAGTGCTTTGTAAGGGTGCTGTAGACAGTTACTTTAAATAATTATAACATTACATAAAAATAATATATGTTCAAGCGTGTGTACACTCAAACTTATTGTAATTTTACCGCCGTTAAAATTAAAATATCAGGTAAAGAAACGGAACGTCAATACATACACAACGACCAGGGTGTATACCACTTATACGAATGTTTGTTTCTCCGAATCGCTTCTTTCCTGTTTCCAGAGGAGAAGGGCCTGCCCCCACTCTCGGCACATTGTCTGTACTCGCCCCTCCCAACACCCCGCAGAGTGCACCAGTAAGAAGGTCGGCAAGACACAACAACGAATACCCACTGACCTCCCACTGTGCGAACTGTTCCCAGCTCTCGTCTGGAGAGCAGTTCCTAATATTTTATCCTAGTCTAAGTTTACTGGATAAAGTACGTAAGTATAACTGTGCTTTGAAGTTACCGCTAATGTCGAGATAAATAACCCTACTTGATTGTATCATTATTTACAATACATTTGAATGAATTTGTACATTTACTATTTGATTGCGTTAGAAAACAATAAATATGTCGTTGTTACACATACAGCAGTTCTTCACTTCCGTGGCATTCAATAAAACACAAACCGAATACTTGTTATTTAGAATTATCCTTAGTATAAACTGAATATGTAAGCTAATATAATATTTTCAATTTATTTTTAGAAATTTATTTAATTGTTTGAATGCGAATTAAAAAACTAAAATTGCAAAGGAATAGTCGCAGAGAAATCATGCTTCAAGTAATTAAAATGTTTTAAGTACGCAGAGGATAATCAGTTACTACTATCCTGTCGTGTTGATGAAGCGAACATAAAGTATCGGAAAGTAGCATTGATTTACGCAATACATTCAGGATTGTACGAAACAAGTTTTTTAAAACTCAGAAAAAAATGATATTACATGATGTTTGAATCACAGTATTAAAGAAATTAAATATCACAATTATATCTCACTAAATAAGGAAATAATACATGAAAATAATTAATATGAAACCTTAGGAAATACATAAGACAAAAATATTTATACGGATAAAAATATCAGCAAATATCCAGTCGGCCGACTTCTGTTTGAGACACCTGACTAATGTATTTGTGCGACGTGTTACTACTTTCTTTAACTACTGTGCAGGATTGTTTGTTGATATCAGTAAAAAACAAAATCGTATACAGAAGGTACAGAACACGTGTTTAAGATATTATTTCAACCTCAAAAACAAGAACATGGAAAACAGAAGATTATATTATTAAACTATTTAATTTAAACTAGTAGTAGATACCCCGATAAAACAAATTTATCGGAAAGACATTAAATTATCTCAGTGCACTGTCACAGCACAAGAAATAAAAACCTCTTTAAATTGCCTCGAGTCGGTTTACAAACATTAGTTCAGCAAGATTTGCAGTGGCGTGCTGGGAGACTTGAGAAGTCTCTCACACTAACACTATAAGTTTAAATAGAGAATACTTTTTGTTTGATTTTTGTCATATGATCGTTCAAAATATTGTATTTTCGGAAATTATTATTTGTTTTAACTAAAAGTTTATTTAATATCTCCAAACTTTGTAATGTTTAAAGTTATTGTTAGTTTGATGCAGTTTTTGGTGTCATGGAATTGTAATATTGATGATTAATACTTGTTCAATACTGTTAAGGTAATAACTGTAAAAAAGCACATACCAATTGTAAACCAGCCTATAAAACTAAATTATATACATAAAATCAGCAAAATGTATATCTTCTGACAGTTTCACTTTGCCGCAAATATTTCGTGTCATACAAATTAAAAAAAGTTCAAATGAAATTCTGCTAACTAGCTGGAAAGTACAGAATTATCACCAACCAACTCGTATAGCTGTTTAAATTGGTAATAGTTATCACGTATTACTTACAATCAGCATCATTAACTTAAAAGAGATGTTTTCAATTTGTGTGTGAAAGAAGAAATAACGGCTAGGTAAATTTTATTATTGTATAAACGTTAAAGGCATATGCTCGAAAGATTTCGAAATTTTTCAAAAATCTATTACTAATTATTTTTGGCCGTCCTTGGATTTAAACTATTTGTAAAATGACTGGAATAAAGCAGCCTACTTACACTCCTGTAAATACTTTCAGAGTCAGATTCTGCAGGTTATTGTGGCTACTGTGATATATGTCACTTGGTTCTTATTTGGAAGACTGTGTTCTTCATTGTATTTATTTTGTGCCTGTAAGTACACTGCTTAGGTCAACCTTTAAATTTAATTTTAGCGAAGATTGTGTTGATCGTGTATATTTTTCCTCTGGATAAGCTTTAAAACTAAGAATTCGTAGCAATTTTTAGTACTAAACAAATTCACCGACCTTGGAAATGCATCAGATTTTAAGAAAAATGTTCGATTTTAGGGCATTTTGTAGACTTTGATCAACACGCATCATTTAAACTATCCCCACAATTAATGAAACTCAAATCACGACACACTTAGCAGCCAATATCATAACATTCGTAGTCTCAGTTTAGTCCAACATGTTAATTATAGATGGCTCAACTAGTCAGAATGGGTTTCGAAGAAGGGACAATGTGCGAACAAAACCTCCTTCCGGGTGAAACGAACGATATATTTTTTTAACGCTTTACTGATTGTCGACGGTTAAAGCTTTCGTACTCCTTCTGTTAAAAAGGCATCGGAGGATTAATAAACGCTTCATTGTAATAGAGTCGCATGGTGTAGAGCTGGTTAAAACTATTTCTATGTATAATTTTTTAATTTTCTTAAAAATGTTATAGAAGCCTACAAACGCGTTTCAGATTAGGTGAGAGGCATTCCTATTTCCTGTTACCTAGATATGAAAATGTTTAAATGTACTGACAGTTTAGTACATGATTACTATCTAATCAATGTTATTTAACACCTCATAATACTTTCCTTCCAAAATATACTTAACGTTTTGTTTATTAGTCCTTTACTAAACGTGCACTTTAACTTTCTTACAAAGCCGATACTTTAAAAACTCTTCTTAAAGTGCAAATTAGTGAGTTCTGTGACAGAAATTGTGACACTTTACATTGCCTTGTTCGTAAAAAGTTATATTGGAACGAACCTTGGACACACAATTGAGCTCGTACCCTTGACGATTATACTACGGGATACGAGATATCAACACAAAATCGCCATTACTGCAGAATATGTACCTATCAAAGAACGGTAATAGCTAACTGTTGGGAGAAACTTTTAACTCATGTTTCATTCATATATGTGTGTTTTCACAATAAATGTTTCATCACAAGTTTGAAGAACACTGTGTAGCTTCCGTACCTAGATTACAATACACTTATAGTTTTAAATCTGCAACACGGAACCTATAATATTTCAAAATCGTAGCTTTTGTGTATGTGCTACGTTTTATATCAAGGAAGTTTCACATAACGTGGCTGTGACCTAAAGAAGCCAAGATGTTGAAAGTCTGTGGTATACTCTTGTTATTTAAGAGGAGACTATTTCTGCATTTAGTATTCGTTAGGTGAGAAATATTTAACTTATGTCGTCTTCCACCAAAGTGGCTGTAAATAAGTGGTTGTAAATAAACTATCAATTCACTCGAGTCCGAAGATAATTTGGTAAGTATTTGTCTGTTCCTACTTTATGTAACTCAGAAATCCACATTTCTTTGTGGGACGCATTGCTTTAACCAATTAGTCGTAAAGTGGTGAATACACTTTAGTAACAGTAAATCATTATATTACGATTATTTCAATAACTATTCCACGTTGGTTCAAGTAACAAGTTACCGGCAAAATTATGAACCAGTTCTAGAAAAAATGCCAGTTACTGTGTTCTAACTAAATACATGTAATTTATTGTAAGTAAAGTTGATGGTTTTCTTCTCCAGTTGTGCAAACTATTGAGAAAAAAGTTTCACATTTTAAAATAATTTAAAAATAGTTAAAAAAAAATTTAAAACGAGAGTGCTAAGGCAGTTGTAAAATTAAGGGTAATCTGCTTGCGTATGAATTATAACATTAAAACTGTGTATGAATTAATGTAAGATTTCGAATGAGTTCGATCAAATTCCAGTCAATTTTTTAAATATAAGTCATACACTATATCGTCGAACTAATATGAGTAAAGCATTAACAAATATTCGGAGATGTGTGTTTCTTTATATTGGTTGGGTTATACTGTCACGGTGCGAAATCTTTGAATTTAATTTTTCTTGGCCGACCTGTGTACATGAATTACTGCGGCTCAGTAACTATTAGACCAGCCTCCATAGCGTAGTCGGATGCGCACTGGCTTGTAGTACATGAAGTACTACGACTAAGTAACAATTAGACAGCTGTAAATGAATTTGGCTTTAATTATTTTCTTTAATTTAACCCAAGACCTCCATCCCTCAGTGTTTCTTGCCCAACTTGTAACACTCGTGTCAGAAATGGGATGGAAGCACTTAGTAACAATATACAATAATTAAAATTAAGTGTATGTAAGTATGTACATTCACTAACATGTTAAATGTTTAAAGAAAAGCAATTTTATGTTAATAACTATATGCTTACAAGAATTATTGCTAGTGAGTTAGAAGGATTGTGATCCTTAACAGAGGAACAAAGTTAATGAGAATGTAGACAAGAAAACGTACAGTGTTTCACATAAAGTAGACAAAAATTGGAAGGAATCAGTGAGCATGTGCGTACAAACATTGTGTATGTGGACTAAAACTAATTGTTTTTCCAATGGTATACCATAATATAGGCAGTTTTAGTGAATGTGTAAAACTTGTCAAAAAGAAAAATCGGAAATGTGAAAGACGATCTGCAGAAAGAGGCGAGTGTCTTCAGGACAGAATGTGAGAAATTCCTATATTGGAAGACGTGTGGTCGACCATTGGCATGCGAAGATAGCAACGCAACGAAGTCAGAAATGAGGCACGAGGTTAACGACGGAAATAACTCTGCAACGTCAGATCGGTGGCAGGAATGTCACAGCACATGAATTCAGAAGGCGTTGTCACGTCTGCGGTTGGAAAAGAGGTTAGAATCAAACCTGCCACTTATGATGGAGACAAATCATGGTGTATCAGCACCAATATGAGATTGTCACAACCCTGAATGGCTGGACAGCAGAACAGCGTGCCTACTGCCGGTCAGCCTTGTTGAGAGGTCCTGCACAAATTATACTCCAATCGCAGCCTTAACATCATTTTCTACAGTATTTTACATTAGTTTCTGGTCCAAAGCTGTGCTCCTGTGAGAGCAATTTCTGACATGTTGACCATGCTCAACTTTAAAGTCGCAGCTAGCGACCTGGGGACTCTCGCTAAGAACTTTGGCAAGATATTGTGAGGCTAGTCTATCAGTCACTCTAGGGGTGTCCAGAGGAGGAGCGGGAAGTGATTGCCATTGGCTTCTTCATTGATATTATTGCTGATATGAAGATGCGGCAAGCAGTGCACCGGGCAGTACCACACCATAACTTAGCTCATGCAATGGAGATTGAGTTGTCATGGCGAATTGGTTTGCGGTGCGAATAGTGGCACTGACAAGTGATGAAAAAGAGAGCCGCATCGAAAATTCTCCAAATGAAATTGAGACTCCAGCGAATGTCATTTACAGAGATTTGGTGCTGCAGAGCACTGCGTCGACCACAAAACGACCAGAAAACTGGAACTGTGGACGCCCACGACAGCCCGTGCCGAAAAAATCGGCGAGGGAACCGGTGTCGAAAGTTACACGAGGCCAAACAATCTGTCAAAAATTCAGGAAATATGTGAACACAGGTCTATAAGATTGAAGGTTGGTGATTGCTTATGGTAAGTACCCACATTTCAAGTACATTCGGTGAAACAAGAACTTACTGCATTGCTGGTACAAGGTAGCTTGTACGATGAAACCTATCAGACGGTGTTAGATACAGGGGCTACCATTACTGTCATCATGCTGGACATCATATGGCCTTTCCTGCAGGAATCACAAAATTGTTATATCAGGCAGTGTCTTTTTACAACTGTAACTAGGAATTCCACACCTGATATCGGGAGGAAAAGTGTACAGCTAAAATTGTGTGATATAAAGCTACAATTCAAAGTCTAAATACCATATATTAAAGATATATGTTTATTATTATACATGTATATGTACTGAGCAAACTAGGATGTTGTGATGACACTCGACTGGGGATCTTGAGAGTAGTGGTAGTAATAATACCACGACCAGAATTAGCCTCACCAGTCAACTATTCAGTAGTTTTGTTTTAGGCCACTGTGCTGCCAGCCTCAAGTGAAATTGTAATGCCAGGGTGCTGTGTAGGTAAATTTGTGATGTTCTTAATATTTATTGTGCCTATGGGTTGAAGGAGTGATCTCCCTGTTAAAGTACTTGTAACAAGGCCTAAAGTTTCATAAAACTTGGATAACATGACTGTTAGAATGAAAAAATAGTCTTGTGGTGGCCACAGTTGTGGTAATGTAAGGTTTCACAAATAATCACAACTGGGCCATAAACCTTAAAGAAGGATTATGTCAAGCACACACTGCAAACCCCCTTATAGAAGTCTGACAGAGAGCAAGGAAAAACCTAGATTAGAAACAAGAGAGGGTTTATTCAGAACTTTCGATGAAGGAAAAAAAAATATTTTTTCATGTGGTTCACGTGACCTTGGTAGGACATCTGTCACATGCCGCCGTATGGACACAGGAGAGGCTAGATGTATCAAGCAACCTCCTAGGAGGTTTATGGCATTCTGCAGAAAAATTAAGGATATCGATGTGAAAGAGCCATTAATCAGCCTATGATCATCTCCCATTATGTTAAATAAGAACGAAGATGGCTCTGCAAAATCTTGTTGAGATTACTGCCAGGTGAATGATGTGACCAGGAAATACATTTACCCACTTATTTTGTTGGATGACACATTGCATAGCCTGGCTGGGTAAAAATATTTCTGCACCTTTGACATTAAAAGTTTTTACTGGCAATGTGAAATGGCACCAGAAGATAGCGAAAGTCTGCTCTTTCTGTACAAGGAAAAGGGACTTGGCAATTCAAAGTTATGCCTTTTGGAATGTGCAATGCTCAAGTGACATTCGAACAACTAATGGTAGTACTATAGGATATTTGTCAAATTTATTTAGATTATATTCTGATCATAGGGAAGGCATTCGAAGAGTACTTTACATGTCATTATTAGTTGTTGCAGGCTGTGATTTCAGATAATTTTAAGCTAATTCCCACAAATTGCCACACCTAAAAAAATTAATTTCCTGGGATACATAATGTCGGCTGAAGGGATTATAAGCCTATCCTGAGAAAACAAAATTAATCAAAGACTAGCCACAGTCAACAGATCGGACTCAAATTAGAAGATTTCTGGAGATGTCTGCTTATTATTTTTTTTTTTTTTTGGCGTTTACTACATTAGTTTTCCACAAAGGAAAAGCAGTTATTTAAGTTGATTGAGATTACCCCTGCATACCACACTTTCAGCAGCACTCACATTGGCGTTTTATCATACTAAGAAATAATAAAAATAAGCTACCTTATAATACAGCGCAAGGCCTCTTACCTAGGCGATCCGAGCTCGATCCCCGGCGGGTTCGGTCCCGGATTTTTCACATGTGGGAAACGTGGCGGACGTTGCCGTTAGCCGGCGGGTTTCCTCAGAGAACTCCCTTTCTTATTCCATCACTGCTCCACACTCATCTCACCTCACCTAAGCCATTTTTCGGGTTGGACGGGCGACAGGTGTGTCTCGCTAGTCGAGCAGCCGGACCTACCTTCACCCCAGCCTTCTCTCTTACACACTGTGACACTGCCCGAAGGTGGGAAAACTTAGTGGATTTTCATTTTCCACTACGCAGTGAAAACTATATAAAAAGTTTTCTGATGCATTGTTACGGGACACCTATAAAATATTCGAAAAAAAAAAAAATTACCTGACTAATCTAAAATATTGTTACAAGTTTAAGCAAAACTTTATATGTGGACAATTCCCATGAGATCTTTTGGGATAGAGGTCTTATAATTAGAAATAAAAGAGTTGAATTAAGTTATTGATTTACTGTCTCACCAAGCTTACAAAACACAAAACAACAATCAACTATAACTTTCACAACACAATTAGTTATGCACACAATTACTCCTGTGTCACAGACACGTTAATTAGCTTGGACAATTAAAGCACCAAAAATGTCTACCAACAATTAAATAAACACTAAAAATCGCAATAAAATTCGGTCATATATCCCATCAACAGTCTCTCAAATAGTGACAGTGTACAACCTTAATAGTCCGCAGTGGTGATGAATCACCGTGTACTGCGCATTACCCCAGTGCACCGCTGTCTTCACTCTTGAGGTCTTCGGTTCGACTCCCGTCGTGCACCTCCTCTTCGCTCGTCAGCTCGCCGCAACAGTTCTCCTGTTTCTCCCAACACTGCTCCGAAGGTAGCCGCCTGCCGCCTCACAGTAGACTCTGACGTCACCAAGATGTCTTCACCAGTCTCTCTCCACAAGCATAGCACCTTCTTCTAGCATAACCAATAGCGAACTCTCCCCTAAGTTGTCGATTCGGCGTTTATATACTCGTCAAAACAATTGGGGGAATCCCCGCATTTCAGGGGTCTAAAATAGATATTACAACATGTTTCGGAGATGACTTGAGTCACGTAGGCCGCCCACGTAGGGTTAAGACGCAGTTGAGACAGATATATATGACGTAGGTTCGGCGTGACTTCCATCACGTAGCCGCCCGGCCTTTGAAACAGGAGCCAGTCCACAATGTGTTACGAAACAGCTGCCGACCACCAGCCTCCAAGTACACGGCACGCAACAATATTAAGAGTTCTTTTAGTTATATATTACACTTTGATTTAATGATATAGACTGTTTATACCAGCTCGTAGCAAGATACGTCAGTGAGAGTACGTCTAAACGGAGCAGTACATATGCCACAAGCCCACACATACACGTGTATCATCAAGCGAGTTGCACAACGAGGGTTTTAAATTAATTAAAATTTAGCGAATATGTACTAAGTATGTACTAAGTTAATATAAAAACTACCTACGTCATCAGTAACGGTGACCTGTAGAATTTGTATCGTTATCGAAAAAAAAAACTGAAAACGAACTGCATTTCATTGAATGTCAAAATAATATTCAAAGTCGAAGTTGCGAATTAAAACGTGTGTTTCAGGAAGCAAGTTGCGGTGAGGAGGTTTTACTGTCATTTAACAAAAAGGTCTTAAAAGCCAATGACGATAAAGTTAGGTAAACGGACAATATAACATTCACGCCGTAGACAGGCTTCGAACCCAAGACTTTCGCAACGTAGACAGGCGCATAAACGACTACGCTACGGAAGTCGGCTACGAGACATGAGCTACTGCAGATAATCGACAGTAAAATTATTTTGATTATTGCAGTGTAATTATCATTTGACATTAATCGCATCTGTGCATTATGAAAATGTTAATTATGAGAAAATATAATTCCTGCGTACATGCCCACGATGGGTCAGCTTAGTCATCATAAAAGTTTAAGTTTATGTTTCCTATTTCATAACTTCCACGGCCACATGCATGTCTGCTGCTATTGGTACATGAACATCACGAATATTCCACTTGGCTTCTAGGCGTTCTTACCTTGTTTCCTATGAACTGAAGGTATGCTTATCAAATACGGAAGCAGCACAGTTGCAGTTTTAGTATCTGGTTAGTACTATGAAACTTTATAAAATAAATTTATGTAAACGACCGTGGTAATGTTTATAAAGTATGTCTACATTGTGCAAGTGTAAACACGAACACGTTGGTATGTTTTAATTTTCATGAGAATTTGAAACGATCTCAGTTTTCAGGTATCTAAATTAGAAAATAAAATTGTCTACTATGTGCGTCAACTAAGACTACAAAAATATGTTTCCATCAGGACAATGAGTTTTTCTTAATAATCATTTCTGGCTTCCACAGCTATTGTTTATGAAATACTGGATTCTGGGATGTAGCGGCGTCACTGCCATTTCTCTTCCCGACGTTTCGGAAGACATTCCAACCTCCTTCTTCACTTTTGTAAAACAATGTTTTTGTAAAATTTCATGTTTTATATTTAAGTTTGGACTATACTTCTATAAATTAGTTGTTGTAATAGTGTGTTATACCTGGATAGTATTACGGCAAATTCGGAACGTGTTCACAGCATTATGAATAAAATTACTTGGCAAAGAATATCACTGTTTTTCAAAGTTCGACTGTTTAATTTTTAGAACACAAATTATTCTACTTTTAACTTCAGCTAATTAAAAATAGTTAGTTTTGGCGTACAACTATTTTCTACTTTTAATCGAGACTGTTCAACTGATACGTCCAGCAATAAGTAAACTAATACGTGTATCATTAAAATACAGGGCTGTTTGTTGTCATAATTTACTAACTGCCGTCGAAACCAGTTTTATAAGGCCTATAAGTATAGCCTTCTTTTTATTTACGAGGTTTTACTTACGGAACTTGATTCAGTTATCGTTTTTAAAAATTAAGTAACATTTTGCCCGCTGTTAATCGGTAATTAGGTCAATTTGACCATAACACTTTATTTTGTCATAAACATATGAAATATTTAAATTTTGGCTTCATTAAACGAGCAAACCCAAACATCTTCAACTTTCGCTGGAACTTTGCCAGCGAAAGTTGAAGATGTTTGGGTTTGCTCGTTTAATGAAGCCAAAACCAATAGAATCAGTTGTTAGACGTCCCCTCGACAAGTATTTTAAGACTATTGCATTTTTACTTAGTTACGAATTGTATGTTGGTGTTTATATATTATTTGCCACATAGTACATTTCTACTGTTTTCTTGATTTGTTTACATCATATTTGTGAGATATTTTAGTAAAGTATTGTTTTATTTTCAGTCGTACCTTAGGTACAACAGTTTCATCGGCACACTCAGTTTTCCCTGGTGTGCGCAATGCTTACGATTTTTAAACAATATTCTACGACATTTACATCTGAAGTTTATTTCCGGTTATTTTTTACTATCACAGAAATGCCATATTCACAAAACAGTTCAAATATATTTCGTGACATGATAGAAGACACAGTACCCATCCTAAAAATGGATCGGTTGTCCAGTAATCACTTATTGATGGTGCCTTCGCAAGTCCCAACATTATATTATTTTTAGAACGTTTGTAATTTCCTTTTTTATTGGTTGGTTCCTATGTCTTCTGCATACTACTTGATGATATGTCAGTTTTACCGTGCTCCAGCACGTCTGCTCAACGAAAATGTCCAGGAAGTCATGCCCTACGAACAATTTGTAGCACTTAAATTCAGATAGGTCAGTTAGTTTTCCTGTCACTTCTGAACTGAACCCAGTTTTCACAATGAAAAAGACTTGTCCACTTTCTTCAGGATCATGCCAGAAACTAACGTATTCAACATTCGAGGCGACCTAGTTGCCTCACTACTGTACATTACTTTTTTTTTCGGAAATCTGACGGCAATGACTTCACAACATTACGTGAAATAAGAATATATGGTGCAGTAATTATACAGTGTTCCTCTGATGTTTTGCAACATATTTAAGATAGTTCCGGCTGCTGTTTTGTATGAAATCTCGTACTTGGCTGGTGAGTTCGTAGCATCATTAAAAAATTCACACTATTTTGAAATTGTCCATGGATGTGATGTACAATTGCACTCTGGAGGAATTATTCGGCAATTTTTAGGTAATATATTCCGAATCATTGAAAAGGATACACTATTCTCTTGACATATGTAATTAATAATATAAATATTTACCGCACTTAGCGATATTATTTACTAACTTCGACATAGACGGTTCACGATAAATTGAGGACTGCTCTAATTTTTCTTTCAGGCATGTTGCGATCATCTTCAATATGTTTGACCTGAAAACTTCTCTGGAACAAAAAACAAACGTAAATGTTTCACCAATATCAAGATGTAACATATTTGGCCAAATAAAGACAAATTTTTGATATTTAAAGTGTTGGGGAGTGCTCAATTTAAAGTGAACAGATTATATCACTAAATACTTAAGCAGTGTCCGTTAAATTGTTTATTGAAAACTATTATACATTGTTAACACTGACATATAGTTTTGGGGCAACTACAAAAATTCAGTGCTAACCACACGATATACTAACGTGTGTGAACTAACAAAATATATTTGTGTCAACCACTGTATTATTTTTTTCTGTGTAAAATACTAGGAAGAAAATTTGCATTTACATTTCAATTTGTGTTAGAGATATCGAGTTAGTTTTTCGTAGTTTTTTCAGCAAGATTATAACGACTACGCATAGTATATTCGTAATTTTCTTTTGGTCACAATAGTGTGGTGGTAACGACTTGTCTGCTTGCATAGTGGTTAGGAGTTTCAATTCAGCACATGCTAATTATACGGATAGTTACGGCAGTTTTTTTTCTAACAAGAGTGACTGTACTTCTCCCACACAACATATGGAATATTCATTTACTTGTATAAATTTTCTCTACTTTCTGTGTAAAGCTACCGCACATACCACACTTACTCGGTACTTTTGTTTTAGTTGGTAATTTTCTTCTCTTACAGAGGTGACATCAATGTAAAATTTACTCTAGCACATCCTTACTTACAAGTCGTCATAATTTGGTTTCCTCAAAGCGACATAGGATTGCACAGTCTTTCTACGGTAGTTCAGTTGTGCATGGGAAGTCTATTTTTGCAAATGCCAACTTGTATAGTGCGAAAATACATACAAATCCTTTCAGAAATATTTTATTAAAGTTTACACAAAATATTTCTCGAGTTTAAGAGAGCCTGCTACTAGTAATAAATATACCTATGAATAAATTCTCACGTTCAAGATGCTAAATAAATAAATTTATATGCTGCTCAAATTCATTTTCAATATCCCTTCACCTTCTTCGTTTCTCATTTGTTTCGCCGACTGGAATATTGCTGCTGATACTAATATTTTGTATGTCTTGAGAACACACGTTTGCAAATAATTACAAAAAAATGTCATGATAATCATATAATTCTATGATTCCAACTCAACAACGGCTTTCAGAGGGAAACTCGTGTCAGTGTGCGCTAACATAGGCCTACAAGTAGTTTAACTTTCGCAGTGGAGAGGTATCTGTGGTGTTATCCACGGTAGTTTCCGCTCTACAGGGTGCTTTCGTTCGTACAAGAAAATTCCACAGTATGAAAATACAAGAAGTTTACCTGTCGTAGTAGAGACGTATATGTGCGATAATGTGCGATAGTGTTCAATTTGTGGTAGAGTAGCGCAGTATTGTCTTGTAAGACGGAATCCGGTCACTTATCGAAAATTTAAAAAAATTTTTACTTACAAGTACAAAATATGCACGTAATTATACTTTCTATTATATTCATATAAGCGTATTTAGTATTAAAAGCATCAATATGTTTCTCGCTTGCAGACATTTCGTACTGTTTTCTGCCATGGCGTTAAGTAGACAAATCACGTTAGTAGTACATTCTTTTTCATTCATCTATCGAGACCATGATCTTCCAGAGATATTTTTTTCAACATGTAGATATAAACTCTACAGTAAACGAGACATACATTTAGCCTGTACAAACAAGAAATTCTTTCGAAAGGGCAAACGACTTTATGCGAACTACAGTATTTATACAGTTGAGAATTTTAATACATTTAAGGTATTTTCGAGTTTCACGTAGGTTATAGAGAATATGTTTTTAAAATAACATTACCAGTAATTAAGAAAAATACACCATGTCTCTTAGTACAATTAATTAATAAAATTACACTATGCCTCTTAGTACTGAAACAGGAGAAGTAAATTAGTTTAAATATTTTCCCTACAATAAACAGTGTTTCGTTGTACTGTAAGGTATGTGCTACAATTAATATAACTTTATAACCTTAGTATTTCTTGTGTGCTTTTATTAAAATAAACACAAAAATCATACCAAACGTATGATTTAATTTCCAGTCAATCCCATTCTGTGAATGCTTTTTTTTTTTAATTTACAATATGTGTACATAACAACAAGTAGTTGTTATGTAGTTTCTGCACGAAGACACCCATGAATCCCGGCATTGACCCACATTGAAGAGGGGGACAGCCGGTCCGTCTCGGGAGGGAAGAAAGGATGGGGAGACAGGAGTGGGGACGACCCTCCCTCCTCCGGAACCAGGGATGAAGCAATTCGGAGAAACACACATTCGTATAAGTGACGGTCCCCCAACGACCATTCTGTGGATTAGTTTGTCATCCGTGTTAGGGACTCCTCAACCAGTGAATCTGCCAGTGTAGAGGGTTTTATCAGAAGTGCGGCACAAAGCTTATTTTCATTACACATTTCTTTGCCACACACATGATCTACGCAACGTTATTGCAGCTATTACATCTATTTTCAGCGCCGACAACGGTACTCTATGTTTACCGCTCGGATGTTACTAGGTTACCTACCATATCCTCCCTCACGTGTTTTCTCCTCTCTCTTAGCAACCACTGGACATCTCCCCTGCCCGAGAATTGTGGGGGACCGCCACTTATACGAATGTGTGTTTCTCCGAATTGCTTCATCCCCGGTTCCGGAGGAGGGAGGGTCGTACCCACTCCTATCTCCCCATCCTTCCTTCCCTCCCTGAGACGGACCGGCTGTTCCCCTCCTCCGTGTGGGTCGATGCCAGGATTCGTGAGTGTCTGCGTGCAGAAACTACGTAACTACTACTTGTTATTATGTACACATTTTGTAAATTTAAAAAAAAATAAAGCATTCACAGAGTGGAGTTTGCGAAGGGATTGACTGCAAATTAAATCAAACATTTGGTATGATATTTGTGTTTATTTTAATAAAAGCACACAAGAAATACTAAGGTTATAAAGTTATATTAACTGTAGCACATACCTTACAGTACAACAAAACGCTGTTTATTGTAGGGAAAATATTCTAACTAATTCACTTCTCCTGATTCAGTACTAATAGGCGTAGTGTAATTTTCTTAATTAATAGTGCTAAGAAACATGGTGTATTTTTTATAATTACTGGTAATGTTATTTTAAAAACATATTCTTTATAACTTACATGAAACTCGAAAATACCTTAAATGTATTAAAATTCTCAACTGTATAAATAGTTCGCATAAAGTCGTTTGCCCTTTCGAAAGAATTTCTTGTTTCTAAAAGCTAAATGTATATCTCGACTTACTGTAGAGTTTATATGTACATGTTGAAAAAAATATCTCTGAACGATCATGGTCTGGTTAGATAATTAAAAAAGAATGTACGACTAACGTGATTAGTCTACTTAACGCCATGGCAGAAAACAGTATACGAAATGTCTGCAACCGAGAAACATATTGATGCTTTTAATAGTAAATACGCTTATATGAATATAACGTAAAATATTATTACGTATGTATTTTGTACTTGTTTTCGATAAGTGACCGGATTCCGTCTTACAACAAGACAATACTACGCTACTCTACCCCAGAGCGAACACTATCGCAGATTATAGTGCATATACATCTCTACTGCGACAGGTAAACTTCTTGTATTTTCATACTGTGGAAATTCCTTGTACGAACGCAAGCACCTGTAGAGCGAAAACTACCGTGGATAGCACCACAGAAACCTCTCCACTGCGAAAGTTAAACAACTTGTAGGCTAATGATAGCGCACACGGACACGAGTTTCCCTCTGAAAGCCTTTGTTGAGTTGGAATCATAGAATTATATGATTATCATAACATTTTTTTGTAATTATTTGCAAATGTGTGTTATCAAGACATACAAAGTATTATTATCAGCAGCAATATTTCAGTCGGCGAATCAAGTGAGAAACAAAGACGGTGAATGTATATTGAAAATGAATTTGAGCCGCATATAAATTATATAATTTATTTATTTGTTTAGCATCTTACACGTCTGAATTTATTCATATGTATATTTATTACTAGTAACAGGCTCTCTTAAACTCGAGAAATATTTTGTACAAACCTTAATAAAATATTTCCGAAAGGATTTGTATACATTTTCGCACTATACAAGTTGGCAGTTGCAAATATAGACTTCCCATGCACAACTGAACTACCGTAGAAAGACTGTGCAATCCTATGTCGCTTTGAGGAAACCAAATTATGACGACTTGTAAGTAAATATGTGCTAGCGTAAATTTTACATTGATGTTACCTCTGTAAGAAAATAAAATTACCAACTAAAACAAAAGTACCGAGTAAGTGTGGTATGTGCGGTAGCTTTACACAGAAAGTAGAGAACATTTATGCAAGTAAATGAAAATTCCATATGTTGTGTGGGAGCAATACAGACACTCTTGTTAGAAAAAACTGCCGTAACTATCCGCATAAAATAATAAAGATGTGTTGAATTCAAACTCCTAACCACTATGTAAGCAGACATGTCGTCACCACCACACTATTGTGACCAAAAGAAAATTACGAATATACTATCCTAAAAATGTTGCAAAACATCAGAGGAACACTGTACAATTACTGCACCAGATTTTCTTGTTTCACGTATTGTTGTGAAGTCATTAACTTCCGATTTCCGAAAAAAGTAATGCACAATAGTTTAGTCAACTAGGTTGCCTCGAAAGTTGAATACGTTAGTTTCTGGCGTCTTCCTGAAGAAAGTGGACAAGTCTTTTTCATTGTGGAAACTGTGTTCAGTTCAGAAGTGACAGGAAAACTAATTGACCTATATGAATTTAAGTGCTAAAAATTGTTCATAGGGGATGACTTCCTGGACGTTTTCGTTGAGCAGACATGCTGGAGCTCGGTAACATTGACATATCTGCAAGTAGTATGCAGAAGACATAGGAACCAACCAACAAAAAAGGAAATTACAAACGTTCTAGAAATAATATCATTTTCTGACTTGCGAAGGCACCATCAATAAGTGATTACTGGACAACCGATCCATTTTTTTAGGATGGGTACTGTGTCTTCTATCATGTCACGAAATATATTTGAACTGTTTCGTGAATGTGGCATTTCTGTGATAGTAAAAAACAATCGTAAATAAACTTCAGATGGAAATGTCGTAGAATATTGTTTAAAAATCGTAGGCATTGCGCACACCAGGGAAAACTGAATGTGCCGATGAAACTATTGTACCTAAGGTACGACCTGAAAATAAAACAATACTTTACTAAAATATCTCACAAATATGATGCAAATAAATTAAGAAAACAGTATAAATGTACAATGCGGCAAATAATATATAAACACCTACATACAATTCGTAACTAAGTAAAAATGCAATAGTCTTAAAATACTTGTCGAGGGGACGTCTAACAACTGATTATATTGGTTGGTATGCCGGCAAAGTTCCAGCGACAGTTGAAGATGTTTGGGTTTGCTCTTTTAATGAAGCGTAACATGAAATATTTCAAATGTTTTTGACAAAATAAAGTGTTATGGTTAAATTGACCTAATTACCAATTAGTAGCTGTCAAAACGTTACTTAATTTTTAAAAACAATAACTGAAAGCAATTTCCGTAAGTCAAACCTCGTAAATAAAAAGAAGGCTATAAATATAGGCCTTATAAAACTGGTTTCGACGGCAGTTCGTGAATTATTACAACAAACAGTTTGTATTTTAATGATACACGTATTGGTTTACTTATTGCTGGATGTATCAGCTGCGCAGTCTCGATTAAAAGTAGAAAATAATTGTACGTCTAAACTAACTATTTTTAAATAGCTGAAGTTAAAAGTACAATAATTTATGTTCTAAAAATTAAACAGACGAACTTTGAAGAACAGTAATATTCTTTGCCAAATAATATCCAGAAATACTTAGGTCAGTACAAATTTTATTCATAATCCTGTGAACACGTTCCGAGTAACACACTATTACAACTCATTTATAGAAGTATAGTCCAAACTTAACTACAAAACGTGTAATTTTACAAGAACATTATTTTACAAAAAAAGAAGTCTGAGGTTGGAATGTCTTCCGAAACGTCGGGAAGAGACATGGCAATGACGCCGTTACAACCCATAAACCAGTATTTCATAAACAATAGCTGCGGAAGACAGAAATGATTATTTAAAAAAACTCATTGTCATGCTGGAAACATATTTTTGTAGTCTTACTTGACTCACATAGTAGACAATTTTATTTTCTAATTTAGATACCTGAAAACTGAGATCGTTTCAAATTCTCATGAAAATTTAAAAAATACTAACGTGTTCGTGTTTACACTTGCACAATGTAGGCATACTTCATCAACATTACCATAGTAAGCATACCTGCAGTTCGTAGGAAACAAGGGAAGAACGCCTAGAAGCTAAGTAGAATATTCGTGATGTTCATGTACCAACAGCAGCAGACGTGCACGTGGCCGTGGAAGTTATGAAATAGGAAAAAATAAACTTAAACTTTTTATGATGATGGGCATGTACGCAGGAATTATATTTTCTCATAACGCACATATACGGTTAATGTCAAATTATACTTACGCTGCAATAGTCAAAATAATTTTATTGGCGATTATTTGCAGTAGCACATTTCTCGTATCCGACTTCCGTAGCGTAGTCGTTTATGCGACTCTCTACGGTGCGAAAGTCTTGGGTTGAAAGCCTGGTTGCGGCGTGAATGTTGTATTGTCCTTTTACCTAACTTTGTCGTCATCGGCTTTTAAGACCTCTTTGTTAAATGACAGTAAAACCACCTCACCGCAACTTGCTTCCTGAAACACGCCTTTTAATTCACAACTTCGACTTTGAATATTCTTTTTACATTCGTTGAAATGCAGTTCGTTTTCATTGGTTTTTCGATAACGATAAAAATTCTACAGTTCAGCGTTACTGATGACGTAGGTAGTTTTTGTGTTAACATACTTAGTACATATTCTCTATATTTTAATTAATTTAAAACCCTCGTTGCGCAACTCGATTGATGATACACGTGTGTGTGGGCTTGTGGCATATGTACTGCTCCGTTAAGGGCGTTCAAGTGGGGAAAAATTCATAATTTTATATTTGTATAAAATAGTGTTAGTTTTGTAGTCATTACTGAAGAGTACATTTACCTCTAACGAAAAAAAATTAGCTCAGCCAGTTTCCCCGTAATGTCACTTCAAAGTCAAAATTTGCATAATTTTACTTCATACAAAACTTGAAAAGCAGTAAATATAATGAAATGGAAAAAATCTCATCAAAACTACACGTCACCGTCCACGGCTTGAAGCATATACAAATCCATTATAAAATATTTTTGTGTTTAAAATAAATTTCTAAAAGTACCAAAAAAAATTTCAAATTTTGAAATTTTTTATTTTACATAAATATTTTTTGTAACTGGTTTTAAATGCTACAAGCCATAGACCAGGACATGTGGTTTTGATGTGATTTTTTTCATTTCATTATGTTATCTGGTTTTCAAGTTTTGTATGAAGTAAAAACACGCAAATTTTGACTTTGAAGTGCCATTACGGGAAAACTATATGAGCTAATTTTTTTCCGTTAGAAGTATGTGTA
>PNEQ01005820.1:0-48935 GCA_003012365.1 Medauroidea extradentata
TCGTGTTATTTTTCAGTGTGTTATATAAATGTTCATATTTGTTTAAGTATCCATGATAAAAAATTCTGAAATTTAATCAAGTCAGTTCATTTGGCAGTGTGTGATAAGGAAACTAACCTGAAATTTGGTTAAATTTTCATGAAACTGAACATTTTTTGTGGCCAGAGAACTTACAGATAAAGAAATTGTAATAAACTTTATCAAACATTCAATTACATATTGTTATTTTAGTAAATATATTTTCAATGTTTGTTTTGTCAATTTAAATAGTGTTTATAACTATGTATATACTGTACTGATTATGGCAATGCACTTTAGCTTTACATTATTAGTGTGTTCTGCCTTATGGGGGAAGTTGTGTTAAAATATTTGTTTGTGGAAATTTCTTAGTTACGAAAAGAAGTATGTCAATTATTTAAATAGAAAGCTGAATAAGATATAAAAATTCTTAAGAATTATTTCAATATTATATGTATTTGTTTATATATTTTTAACGTTTGTTCTGTGAAGTTGTAGTTGGAGATAAACTATTTACTGCTTTGAGGCTCATAAAAATAAACACAGATGACGGTCAGCTCACTTGAGCTAAAAATTATTTTAAACATTGCTCCGCTACTGCTTATAAAATTAAAAAAAGTCTTAAAATAAGGGCACTATCCTCTGAAGTTTTTTATGCCTATTATATTATGAACTCGTGTTCATTCTAAATGTTATACCTACTGGCAGTGGCAGTTGGCAGGGGTTCGATGTAATGGTGGCTGGAATTTAGTGTTGTCAAGTTTTTTTAATGTTAATAATAAAAAAGGGGGCGTCAATTTTGGTGTAGCCCCCCATCAACATAACTATAAATCCACCTCTACTTTGACAAGGACAGACAACTACATTATGCTCTTGTGTGCATGCTTACAGCTACCTACATTATATAGTCGTGTACTCTTAATCTAGTATGAGATCTACTTAGATTTTGAATTATATTGAATGAATTCGATTCTTCAGCCTATCCATGTTACTCGCATAACAACAAAAAGTTTATAGGCAAATTAAAAAAACGATAGTAATGGTTTGTCTATGACGGAGTTCATAGGACTGCGTGAGAAGATGTATGCATACAGGTGCTGCGATTATGTTTCCAAAAAGGCTAAAGGAATTCAGAAATGTGTGATCAAACATAAATATACCTTCCAGTACTTTATCAGGGCTCTGAATAGAGAGAATGTTATGAAAGTACTGTACATACTAAAAGATCATGGAAAAAGCAGCTATATTCCAAGTGTAGCAACAAACTGACGCTAGACGACAAACTATGTGTTTGCTCAGATGTAGTAAACACTCTACCATATGGATATGCTGACTAAAAGTTAAGTTGGGTTCATTATACTATTTATATTAATTTTGTCACTGTAGGATACTATTTCCTTAACATATGTAATGAACAATATTAATGTGATGAAACTTTTTCTCTCCCGACTGTTACTTACATCCTGGCTACAGCGAAAAAGTCCGTACAATAAGCTGAAAAGACATCGTTATCTGGCAAGGTCTAGTAACTAATGCAACACCTACATTGCTAGTGGACTGTAAAGAAGAGATGTGTGGTACACTACTAACAGCTACTAGAAGACTACTGCTGAAATCACGAAACTCCACCAAGACTACATTTCGAAACTGTTCAAGGCGCATTACCACGCCAATAAACTATATAAGTGTTAAGAAATTAAACACAAACATGGGAAATAGACTCACAGAATAGATACAAGGGAAAAATATGTATAAATTATCAGAAGTCTAGAACATGTAAATCTGTAAAACCTAATCATTAAAATATTTCTGAAAAGTTATACACAGGTTTAAAAAGTAATATAAGCCATCAGTGGGACATCATGGAAACATCTGAGCAGTCTTAGTGTTAAAAACCTAACCAAAATGTGTGGAGAACTACAGTAGGCGACGATGATGGGCAGCAATATGGTAAAGACTGGGCTCAAGGAACTACTTATATTCTGGTATATGCATAAAGAGAAGCTGGAACAAGTTGTGACATGCCTGACAATATTGGAGGCAGAGAGGGGGAAGTACAATGACAGTTCAAGGTCATGCGATGTTGGAAGAGCAGCTGTGATAGGTTCGAACATGTGTGGCTGTAATGTTGGGGAAAAGGTGAATACAGGGGTGACGTGAGTTGGGACAGGTTGTGACACGAATGACAATGATGGAAGTATAGAGGGAAAGTGAAGTGACAGTTCAAGGTCATGTGATGCAGGAAGAGAAGAAGGGACAGGTTCTGACATGTGCAGCATTATTGTTTGGCGAAGAGGTGAAAAAGGGGGAAGTGAGCTTTGACAGGTTCAAACTCGTGCGGCAGTTCTTGTGATGGAGAGGGGTAAGGAGGAAGACGTGCAATGATAGTTTAAGGTCCTGTGATGCAGGAAGAGAATGTGGAACAGGTTTTTACATGTGCATCAGTTATGGCGAGAAGAGGTGAAAGGAGGGGAGAAGTGAGCTGGGACAGGTTCAAACACGTGCAGTAGTTCTGGTGATGGAGAGGGGAAAGGAGGTGGGAGTGCAATGACTGTTAAAGGTGCTGTGATGTAGGAAGAGAAGCTAGGTCAGGTTCTGACACGAGTGCCAATGAAGGAGTGGTGAAAGGAGGGGAGAAGGAAAGGTACTGAAGAAAACTGCATAGTTATACAAAACTATATTCAGATCCTTGCTGGATGCTGAAGAGGTCGTTTGCTGTCTGTCATGTCTGGGAGATGTGCAAGTATCAAAATTAATTACTGAATTTATCGGAAATCGTTCGGGTGTAGATTAGAGAATGTAGGATGGTGTTATAATTAATTGTTTGAATCGTGTAATGTTACAAAAAAATTAAAATATTTTAATTGTTTGAACTTATTGATAATCAATCGGATATGGGGCACAAGTAATTAAATAATAAATAGTATCGATTGATTTTACATAATTTTTAAAATATAGGGGTAATGCATACACGTATACTGCATAGCATGTGAACCTTACATATAGTACAACTGTATAGTTAAAAATAGATTAATCGAAAATCGATTAATCGAATATGGCGATGACAGCAGCGCCCCTAGCAGACAACTCAGGAACCACAACAAGATGGCGGCATTAGCAATGTCTATAAGGTCTATTTGAAGGTTACCGAGCATGGTCGAAGGTAGCCGGGGGTGCCCGAGAATACCCGATGTATTTCTTAACCAAGTAATTTTTATATTAAGTGTTTTTATTTAAATTGATTTTTATATAAATCGACTTTGTATTGAATCAATTTTTTTAATGCATGAGGGGTTGGGATGGTATGCGAAATCAAAAATCTTTAGGAAGACACGTAAGAAACCTTCAAGATGGCGATGGAAAACAAGATGGCGAAATTTTTTAATGTTTTCAGAATTTTTTATTTTTAAGAATTTTTTTAAAATTTTCGAAAATGACATCATCCGAAATGGCTACCAGAAACAAGATTGCGGCGGAGTGTAAGGTTACAGGGGTCAAAGGTCAAGGTCACCCTTCTCCTCAGTCCCCAGCCCTTGTCCCGGGATCAGCTATTTCTATCTACTCCAGGTGATCTTGTGATGTCTATTATGTTGCCCGCATTCCTGACAACTGCTTCTCAGTACCTCGCTATAATGATAGAACAATCGATCATTTTAATGATTCAAATATTTTGACTCAATTCAGTAATATGTCTCGATGACTGTTTCGATACACGGATCAGTAGATACATTGCTGTACCAGCACGGTTAAGTGAATTCGGCGAATCATAGGTGTCGGTGTACTCACCAGCTTGGCGTGAAGAATTATTATTATTTCACATTATTTTTTAAATTTTAGTTTTCAACAATGCAACATTGCAAGTTAGGAACTTCAAGGTTAGCTTTAAGTATGTACTGTGTAGTAATTGTATGTATTTATATTCTTAATATTCTTAAACATAAGTGGGCATAATAGTTGAGAAGGTCAACAGTTCAGTTATCACTGACCTTAAGTAAATTATTTAAATGAATTAGTATTTTATTTTTTCAAATACACTGCAGACAGATAGTATGGCTATGGTTGTGTTTATAGAGCTATTCTACATAGTTCTGCTGCGCATATTTTATCACAAAAAAAAACCCTTTTTACATTAACATTATTGAAATAAATATTATGTTATTGCAGGCCTACACGTGATGCAGTTTAAAAGGTGCATCTGATCCGTGAATGTAAAACAGTCGCACTTCTAACTTTTAAACTCGCCATTGTAAATTGTACCAGTTCAAAAACACAATTCACAGTTCGAATCATGATTTACGAGTCGCATAAATATCCACGGTTCACGAGTCACATTGATACATGCATGTCTCAGGAAGGGATATGGGGTGAGTGACTGTGGAGGCAGTGTAGCTATTATTTTTCACTTGGAGGCAGGCGTTTCAAAAAGTTTGTGGGAAAGTTGAAATAACGAGACACAAGTAACAATCGTATTGCACTGTATCGCCACATTATTTCCTACTGCCCAGTGAGTCATGTCCCTAGATTCAGGCACATTTATGATTAGATTCACTCGAACTTTGGATATACAACAGCCGCAATTGTAGTGTATGAGCAGTCGTAAGCTATAAGACGTGTCAGGCGTGATATTGCAAACATACAATATATCGATGGTGTAAAGCAGACACATTGTATGTCCATCATACACAGTTTTGAGAAAACACAAGTTAAATGTTAGCAACACTGAATCATTTACACTTTTGTTCGTAGGTGGTTGTGACTGATGTTATTGAAATGTTTGAGCATTCCTGATTATTCACTATGACTTTTAATGGATTCCTTACATAATTACTATGTATTTCTGTATTTTAAACAAAGTATTACAGCGATTTTAAGGGACATACTATGTTTGTGCACAAAAGGTTGCACATACTATAATTGTGCATTACTCGATTTAACTTAGTTGACATACAATGTATGTGCACTAGAAAATGCACATACTATGTTTGTGCGCAACCAATTAGAATCAACATACAATTTTTCAAACATAACAATTACTGCTGCTGTTCAGGGGTCCTTCGATTCAGAAATTAATTTACACAATTTGTAATGGTTACACAGCCCTGTTCAAACTAGTTCAGGTCTAATACAAGTACATACAAAGTTATAATTATGCAGTGAATTGTAAACATACAAAACTTCCCTTCCTTACCATTCAGAGCTGTAAATAATACAAATTACACAAATGTCCAAAAAACTTCAATGTTGCAGTGTTGAATTACTCCACAGCACTTTCTTCATTCCCTGATTCTTGTGGAGGTTTCAGTTTCTTTGAAGATGGTATGCTATTGATGAATGATCAGTATTCTTGTGGAATGATTCCAGTCTGAAGAAGGTACATAAAATCCTTCTTCTTTGCATCTGATACTGGCAGCAGTTGTTTGTACTTCGGACTAAGCTGAGTACCATTCCAGCTTCTCTTCCGTCCTGTCTTGCATGTTGCAGACACATCAAATTCCATGAAATTAATAGTCGCTAAATTCATATTTGAACTGGATGATGAAATGGCTTTTCTTCATTGTATCTGAGCCACTTTATATTCAACCACTTCACAGGCTCACCTGTATTGGTCAACTTTCGGTTTGCTAGCATGCTTGTGGACAGATTTTGAAGATCGTAGATATCTGTATACTTCAGAGTCTTAACTTTGTAAGGATGAGGTTTTCTTCTGGCCATTCCTACAAGTAAAGCCCATTCTTTTGTAGTATACACTCGCTTCTGTTTCTGTGCATGTTCAATAGTTGCGTGGATAGAATCTGCTTCCAAGTATGAATGCCCTGATTCCATGAACTTGATATCAATGACCTTCAAATGATTGAGTTTGTTCACAGCATACAACATTGCAATAGCAATGTACTGATTCCGATTCTGCCCTCCACATGTATCGCTGAATGAAGTTACATGAGTAACACTCTCAGGCAGTTGGAACAGAAAATCTAACAATCATGTGCCGATTTCTGAAGATCCTTTTCCTCCATTGGTTTCATCCCATATACAGCAGTATCCATCAGCATTGAACGAGTCGAAGATGGTGAAGTTGTAAACGGATAACTTGCTTTTGTAATATTTCTGACTATCACCAGCAAAAAGTATTGTTAGAATTGCTTGTAAATCATACGAGATTGCTCTCAGTGAATATCCATTGTCTTCAGCTGCGTTTTTCTTATCTTCTGCTTTCATTTCCATGGCTTCCTTTTCTCTTTGCTTGTGCTTTCTCCACTCATCTTCAAGTACCACCTTGTCCTTTGCTACCTTGTATTTGGTGCATCTAGAACACTGATCTTCTGCCTTCTGTATTCGCCTTAAAAAGTTTGAAAATACAAGCAAACTGATTTTTTAACAAGTTGATGGTATGGTCCAGACTTCGTGTGATCTCGAAAACCAAATTATTATGTAATACCGTACAAGCTCATAAATAAAGTTTCAGTACGCAAGGACATTTATACATGAATCTCTCTATGATTATTCTATTTGAGTAGGTACTTTTAAAAATTCACTATTATATAAACAAGAGGAAGTTAAGAAGATTTGTATGTCAATCCAGTCTCCGACTTACAGGGTGTCTGTTCGCCTACTAAGCGAGATATTCTGCTGGTTCAAGTCCTGATATTGCATAAAACTGAGAATTTTGAGAAATCAATGTTACCTTTCACAATGCAAGTGTGCGCAACGCAAAAATAACAAGCAGCACTTTAAATGTAGAGATACGTAAAATGCCACCATTTCACACCGTAATCCAACTTTTTTTCCCGAGGGAACCCTCACTTTATTTCCAAGATTCATAATCAGCACTTTGCCTACCGCCCCCCATGCAATTTTTGCTTCCTACGCGCCTGCGTGCGTACTGTGACCGTCAAGAATCAAGAGGACTGGGCATTCCTTTGTGGGTTTAACACAGTCAACGAACTTTCTAGCCACTGCAAAAATTCCTCTGCCGAAATCCATCCACTTTCCTGGGCATCAAAATCACTTCTATCTGGAGCTTCGTTTTAATAGTTTGAGCCATTCTTTTCTTCGGAAACACGAGAATTGGAGGAACAAACTTATTTCCAGCAGCATTTATGCAAAACATTATTGTGATGTTCCTTCCTCTTTCCCGTCAAGTTAGTCTAATCACATGCTTTTTGCCTTTTACAGACAAACGTTTCAAAGAATTTTCGTGAACCTTAGAAACTCTTGTTTCGGATCAATTAAAAATCCTGCCAGGTGGGTACGAGTATTCTTTCAACAGTTCCTTATATTTAGAGAAAAGCAATTGAAATCGTGTTTCGTTAAAGCCTGTAGTACGTTGAAGATGAGAGGATTCGGCGGTACAGAGATAAAATTTCTGATGCGGTTTAACAAACTGCTTGTATAACTTGTATCCGGATTCTCGCTTATTTTTGTTGAACTGGTGGGGAATATTCAGGTGTTCAGCCAGTAAGTAAACAAGTAACAAAAATTCAGGTTTAGTGACTGGTAAGAGGCAATTGTCTATATAATTCAAATGATTCCCTAGCTCGCTCTTGATATCTTCTTGAAATATCTTCATAAATATATCCAAAGTAGGCAACATAGTAAAATATTTCCTCCCTGTCAATATTTTATGTCGGTCACCCAAGGTGCTTCTGGGCACTTCTGTTCTGCAGTCTCTCAAATGAATGATTGTCCTGCTAACATACTATCAACAGCCATTTTCATTTTTACATCCTTCCACTTTCCTTTTTTTCTCGTCACCATTCTTATATTAATGCCCTGAAAAAAAAATGTTCGCACATATTATCATCAACCTGCGAAAATTGGAACTGTCACCGCGTCCAGTACTGGGCACACGAACACAATCTACAGAAATTGGTTGCTGTAAACAATCATGATACACAACACAAATAAAAAACTAGAATACCTATGAGCATTACCTAACTGCGAATCTAGCTAGTAAAAACAGTTATTATTAACTCACTATAACGGGTAGCGAAAATGCCTAAAATTAGTACAGGTTGGTTGAACAATACTGTCGGAACACTATTCACGCAACAGCTCACGTACGCATCAAACAACCACCCCCAAAACTTGAACACACACTGTAATTAAGTGAGTCTAGAGACTTGTAAGTGTACGCCCATTCTATCTAGTGGGCGAACTAAGAACTAGTTACTGTCCGGTACTGTGGCAATCTCCCCTAAGATTCTCTTACACAATTACATACTGTATTCGCCATTTTGTCGGAGTTAATTTATTTTCAAGTTATAGCATAGAGTTTAATTGCTTTCTGTGACTAGTCTGTCGTAGCTATTCATAGCACGTAGGGATAGCCTAGCCTCATTCCAAACTAAGCATGCAGCTTCTAACTGTTCAGCCACAGTTTCTATACTTTATGGCCCATAAATTATTTCCCAGCCGCGATGGGATTAGTGGCTGCAACCTACTAATAACTGTGGAACAGCAGCCTCGGGACTTGCTGGAGAATACAACCTGTGTGGTCTTCTAGCGACCAGTATGCGAGAAAGACTCAAATATAATGCGAGTCGCCAGCAAAACTTTTTTATACGACATATACACATCCACAGCGAGAGCTCGTGAACTCCATTCCATTCGCAACTTATGTCACGGTTCGCGACGAATTCTTTCTGAAGTCTGTCGCACATGAAAACATATTATCAATGTCCCACACACAACTATTGCAACAGTTAACGACGAAATTTTTGTAACGTTTGTCACAAGTGGAAACTTATGATCTTTGTGTTGTGTATATAGTCATGGTTTTGTAAGTGTGGGATATCTCTCACAGACCTTTGGTATGTAAACACTGTACTCATAATGCATCTGGGTCTACCAGTTATCAAGACCAGTAGAAATCAAAATTATGTCTGTGTAATTTTAACTGTTCAACATTCTCTCAAATTAATGCATGTTAGAAACTTACGTTGCTTACTATTATTGGAAATGTTGACACATTTTGGTCCTTAGCAAACCAGATATTTCTTGCAAACACCGACTAGCCAAGTGTGTTGATGATTACCCCATTACGTGAAGTTTTATAATACGTGATGCATTTTTGTGTATGGTGCGGCCATCGTGAAATCCACTAATAAAAGTCGTTACCTTTCCATTTGCCAAGTGTTTACCGGAACATGTCCGACTCTCTGCTCTTCCACCCCTCCTGTACCTGATCCCTAAGGCATTAAAGAAGTCAACTTACACAGTCATAAATTGCCAGCCTAATTTGGACATTTTCCTTGTTCCATTGTACAACACAAACAAACACCAAGCAAGCTGGGGTGAACATGTCAATTACCCCCCCCCCCATCCCTGAGAGCCAATTGTCTTCCAATTCAATGGACCTGGAGCGACACAACACCGCAACCTGGAGTGCACCATTATGGGGAATCCAGCCTGTGCATAACTTTTCTGGCAAACCCCGACAGCAGTGCTCTTGCGTCGATATCGGTCGCAGCAGCCGTCAAATAAATGCAATGACCTAGCAGAGAGAGCTATATGTGCAGTGGCACTTCAAACAGCCCACAATCATTCAGTACATACTGCACTTTATGGGACACCTGAGAATGACTATACATCGGATCATCCACTAGTTGAAAGCTGTGCAGTTTAACCTGGAAGTTGCCATTACTAGAGAGAAATTGTGTCATATAAAGATCTAAAATGGTTTTAGACTGGAGTCTGCCAGTCACACTGGGAAAGATCGCAAAGGTGTGACGTCACTTTTCAGCGGCAGACCATCTTCTCTGCCATGTCTCAACAGAGTTATCTCGAGCAAGCTTCGCAGCTTATGTTTGCAGCTCTCCTCGCAACCTAATTTCTACTAGAATACCATGATTTGCTATTATAAAACCCAGCAAGGACCTCCAAGGCATCCGAAGATACGATGAGGTAGGCCTTTGTTACAGCCAGCAGAACAGTTCGTTGTGTGCTCAGTAGCTCTCGACGCATGTGCGAGCGCTCTGCTCGTTTTTACCATGCTAACACCATACATCATGATGGGGAAGACAGACATGTCAAGGTATGAAAGTTCAGACCACGCTTGTCCGGTGGCATCCCTTTCAACCTATGAAAGAGTAACAGGGCCTACTGAGCTACATTTACCTTACTTGGTAGGTCTCGTCTAGAAGAACTCCTAGATACTTGTAAGTTCGAACAAACTCCAAGCAGCAGCCACTCAAAATCACAGTGTGATAGTGCCCCATACACACCCTAGAACAGGCCCTTGAGCAACATTCACTTCGACTTGGTGACCGAAAAGCTCGGTTTCATTGACCGTACCCAGTTCGCTATAGAGTTCGTAGCCTCTTGTGCTTTGAGTTCCAAAGGACTGTGTGAATTACCAGTCAAGTGCAGCAATCCATCGTCTGCATATTCGAAGATTTGGCACCCCTCCGGGAGAAGCAGCCTCAGGAAGCTGTCAAACAGAATGTTCCAGAGAAGTAGTCTGATCACAGAACCTTGTGGGCAGCCTTTCGTCAGTGCCTTCTCGACCATGGCTGTCCGTTCGGCCCTTACTCCTTTCCGGTCTCTTAGGTAACTTCCATCAAGAGAAATGAGTTTCTTGTTATTCCCAAAACATTTGGCATTTTCTCTGTATTTATTTCTTTTCTTTCTTTATTTTTTGTTCGCATGAAATTCCAAGTCTTCTTGATATGTCCTTCACTTCGTTCGTGTTTGGCATTCTTGTGCATCGGCTTTGATGGTTAACTTGGTGTAGTTTTTTTTAATTGGGTCTTTGTATTCAGTGTGGTCTGTCATGGGATTTAATAAAGTCCTACTGAAGTCAAAGTTCCAGGAAAAAAGTTATGTCACATAAGTGAAAACATTTTCAGCACTTACACAAGCTCCAGATGTGTCAGTAGACAATGTGCACGAAATAGATGCATGCAATGTGCAGCTAATTGAAGTGGCAGTAAACTCCTTGCTTGATTATGTATTGCAAGAGAATTCCCTACCAGAAGATTTTGATGAGAGTATTGTAACTACAAAAAAAATGGTGGCTTTTCGACTTTGATTTCCGATACTCATTGTCAGGCAACATCGATTCTGACTAGACATGTGTGCACACATACCAAAAATGTCAGATTTCCCAAACTAAACTTGCCTTCTTTCTCTGGTCATAGGGATGAAAGGCCTACATTTTGGCAACTCTTCCCGTCGACAATCCATGAAAATCATACTCTAGCTGACATTGAAAAATTTCAGTACTTGGTAAGTTGTCTAAAAGGTGAAGCTTTTCAAGTAGCTAAAAGTCTTTAAGAGAATTATTCGGCTGCATGGGAGTTGCTAACACACAGGTATCGAAACTTCGGAAAACTTGCCACTTTATACATTAACATACTTCTAAATTTACATACAGTTTATTCCACATATCCAAAGTTTATTCTTCATTTTGTAAACAGTTTCTAGAGAATTTTCGTGCTCTAAAGTGGCTCGGTTACTCTGTTTCCAGAAAATTAAATGCTGGTCACAATTCTGTTAAATAAATTTTCCTTGTCCCTGCAAACAAAATTTGAAAACTCGAGACCAGCTGAAGCTTTGGAGTCATTTCCTGAAGTTGAAGAATTAATTAGATTTCTACAATTAGAAGCAGCTCGACTGGAAAGTGCTCATAATGTTGAAAAAAAAACAGCTCTTCAGCTGCTCGTAGTAATTCGGTTGGCACAGTTAACAAAAGGTAGTTCTTTCAAATATTTCGTGAATTTCGACAAAATTCTTATGTTATTAGAAGACTTCACACAATATTTACAGATGTCTAGATTCCCTTGCTAAACCTATCGGTGAATAAGTGATAGTAGTGCATAGCAAGACTTTATGTTTAAACTGTGTGGGAACAGCTCATATAGTAGCAAATTATGCTTCACAACATCCGTGCAGTCAGTGTCAGCAAAAACATCACACACTGCAACATCACGAACATAAATCTATTGAAAAGTCTGCACAGTCATAAACATTGCCACCTGTAAGTGTTAACCCAAACCCTTCTTCACTCGACTCTACATTTGTTGGTATTTCAGCATGTCAAAGTGCTTGTACCACTTTTCTTTTGTCCACCATGGTCAGAATTCTGGATTCAGACTTCGAGTTCCACAACTGCGATGCAGTGTGAGATAGTGCTGCACAAAAAAATTTTATAACTGAAAGTTTGGTCCTAAAGTTGTGTCTTTCTCTCACTTAGAGTGTAGACCAAGTATCAGACTTATCTCAATGTGACCTCCTGGTTAGTGGTATGATTAAGACTACCATTACGCAAATGAAAATCTGGTCATTATATCCTGTCTTGTTACTTGTAGTACCAAAAATTACTCATGCCATACTTCCTACTCATGTTTATGTGAGCGTTAACCACAACTTTCGCTCTCCTCTGTTGGCTAATCCCTTTTAACAACCCTGGTGTGGTAGACTTTGTTATGGGTGCTGAAAATTTGTCTCATGATCTTGTAGGAGGAATACTCAGTCTGGGATAAATAGACTTTGACTGGATATTAATGGGTAAATGCCCTGACGCACCATCCCCATAAAGTGAAAAGTATAATGTCGTACGCACTGCCTTGTGGATTTCTTCACTGGAATCAACACAATGGAAATTTTGGGAGTTAGTAGAGTCCCCTTGTTGTAAACTGCGCTCTCCCGAGGATGTAATATGTAAAAACCATTATGAAGATACTTGGTTTTAGCTGCCATCGGGTCGATACGGATTCCATCTTTAATTTCGTCCGGATGTGACACCAGGCCTTCACGGATGGTTGCAGAAAGTTGATTCAAGTTTCTGGAACACCACCTTACTACTCGACCTGATCTTCGTCACATGTATGAGAGTGTAATGAGGAATACAGTAGCCTTCAGCACATGGAAAGGCAGGTGAATCTACTGACCTGAATCCCTAATACATTCCTCATCATGAAGTGTTCAAATTCAGTATTTCTACCATTAAGCTCAAAGTGGTGTTTGAAGCTAGTGCCAAACTATCCCATGGAAAATCATTGAACGACTTTCTCATTTCTAGCCCCAAGCTTCAGTCTGACATCACTGATATTATTTGCAAGTTTCGAATCCATGCTGTCGTCCTTTGTTGTCATGTAAAGTAAATGTATCGCCAGATCATTTTCCATCCATGAATATAGATAATATCAATTGTTTCTTTGGTATCCAGAACTGGCTCTAGAATAGAACATTTATCAGCTCAAAATTATGACATTTGGGACGACTTTCGTCCCAATTTTTGCATTCAGGATGCTTCAGCAGTTTGCGATAGATGTGGGTGGTCGATTTCTTCATGCTCCCGAACTGTTGCTTAGAGAAGCCCAAGCCTTGCAAGAGGAATCGATAGAATTGTTTAGACAAGGGTGTTTCGAACTTCGTAAGTGGGTCAGCAATGTGCTGGAGCTTTTGGAAGGGTTGAATCAAGCTGATTGTTAAACCTACAATTTTCATGATGTGTCTGGACCGTGTGGTGTCCTTGGAATGCAATAACATCTCACTGATAAAACCTTCTCGCATCAAGTTTATGGACAAGTGACACAGCCAACTCCAAGAGAGTTGTTCTCTCATTCATTGCTCGTTTATTTGATACTCTTGGCAGACTTTTTCCAATTGTGAAGTGGGGAAAGGTTTTCGTGCAATTTCTGTATATGCAGAGTCTTGCATGGGATGACTCACTCCATCCGCCTGGCTTAAAAGTGTGGCAGCAGTTCTCATCAATGTTGGCAGCAGTGAATCTGACCTCAATCCCTCGTCCTTTTACAAGTCTCCAAGCTTTAGATGTGCAGCTCCATGGATTCTCGGCTGCATCCGTAAAGGGCTATGCAAAAGTGGTGTACCTTCGATCCCTTAATTCAGACTACTCTATTACATTGCAAAAACCAAAGTTGATCCTTTTAAATGTGTGTCAGTATCCCGCCTCGGGCTGTGTGGTGTTCACCTACTGTCGAAGTAATTGACCAATCTTCAGCAACTGCTTACTCTAACCTATGAAGCTTTATGAATGTGTGTGTGGTCAGACTCAAGTGAAGCCATTTGTTGTTGCATACACAATCACTCAAATACAAGAATGAACTTCCCCAGACATGTGGCATCATGTTCGCTCTGAAGGCAACCCTGCGAACTGTGCATCTAGAGGGTTACTACCAAGTCAGTTGACCCCCTGATCACATATGGTGTCAAGTGCAATCTTGGTTGACACTACCAGTCGCACATTGCCTTAATTTAATTTGCCCAGCAGAAGTGTTATCCAGGTTTGACCCATTTTCTTCGTGGACAAAATTGCAGCATGTTGTAGCATGGATACTTCGACACAGTTTTATAAAAGGGCACTCACTCCAGCAGAACTCAAACGAGCTACTAAATGCATTTTCTGGGGAAGTTCGGCATGCATCATTTCTTGGGAGCTAAGGGATTAATTAGTCAGGGCGGGTGGCCGTCTTGCATGTTTTCAGCTCTTGGACAACCTGAAGCATTCTATAATACTCCCAAATTACAGTTCAATTATTAGACATGCTGGTTCACAACTCTTGGAGGCTATGTTGACCCAGAAACTTTGGATTCTCTCCTCTCGAATCTAATAATGTCCAGTGTATGTACATGGGTAACACATTTTCGCTGCACACCCCAAACTATACATCAACTCATGGTAGACCTACCTCCAGCTCGTGTTATTTCAGATCCCCCTTTCACTTGCATTGAAGTTTATTACACTGGTTTCTAACCCACCGACTTTTTAAGTTGAGGAAAACCCAGACTCACAGAGCATACATTTGTCTCTTCATTTCCCTTCCCCCCAAAGCAGTGTGTTTAGAGGTCTTTCAGATCTGACTGCTGAAGCCTTTCTAGCAGCACTTTTGTTTTGTAGCTCACCGAGGTCTTTGTTCCAGCTTGAATGCTGATTTTGCCACAAATTTTAATGGTGCAGCTGCTTATTTCAGAAAAATAATTCAGACCTTTTTAAGTCCAATAATTTAACAGAATCCCCTCAAAGATTTGTCCTGGGACATCACATTAACTTCCACTTCAATCCTCTGGCGTCTCCTAATCAAGGACGTAATTGGGAGGCAACTGTGATATCAGCAATGACTGTTGTATGGAATGCCATGTGCAACCAAGAAGAATCTTTTGAAGAGCTCATTACTGTCGAATCCAGATTGAAGTAGCTATCAACTCCCGACCATAGACTCCAATATCAAATGATCCTGCTGACCTTGAGGTCTGAAGTCCAGGCTACTATTTGACTGGTAAGCCTCTTCTGAGATATCTAGAGGAAGTGTTCACCCACAATGCTATGGGGTATCTTCAGCGATGGGAGTTTGTACAAGCCGTCAGCCAACACTTTTGGAGCCGCTCACACCACAAGTACCTGCACACACTGCAGAGTCGGGGGAAATTTACCATCCAGTAGAGAAATCTGGCTCGTGTTGATCTCGTTCTTGTGTATCAAGATCGTGATCCACCTTTAAATTGGTTAATGGCTCGAGTGACAGATGTATTTCCGGGTACAGACAGCCCTGTGAAAGCAGCAAAAGTTAGGACTGCCAATGATGAACATTTGTGACCCATAATCAAATCGTATTTATTGGCATCAATAATAATAATAGTAATAATTATTTATATTGTTATAATAATAAAGAATTTCAGTTTCTCATACAACTAGTTTGCGAGAGCATTGCACATTTCAACTTACACAGACGCCATATTGATTCTGTCCCACACACAACTGTTGCTGTAGTTAACGACGAAGTTTATCTGACGTCCGTCACACATGAATACTCACGAGCTCCGTCTTGCGAAACTGAAATACTTCTAATAATGCATCTATCTCCCGTACTCCGGCTGGGTTCCCGCGTACAGCAAAAACCAATCAGGAATTAGCTCGTCCCGAATTGACCGCTATAGTAGCATTTGTATGATCTTTATTACCAACTATATCACCATTTATTCGCTCAATTTATGTCCAGCCATATAGTAACATATTATATTAAACTCAGAGATTAATGTACACAATTTCACGAGTCTCTTGTTATTACAATTTACATACATTTCAAAATAGTACTTTCCTACTTATGAATCCTCTTACTGAATAGTTTGCTCTGTGGGCGTGACAAGACGATCTTTCTCGTCTTCGGCAGAGAACTTGGTGAGGGGCGTTGTAGTAGCAGCGGCAGTGGCCTGTCTGGCTTCGAAGAAACCAAACAGTTCTGAGGAGCTTTGTCTCGCGCCTTCAGTTGTTCATGAGGAATGGAAAGGTGAGATGCGCCAATAACTGCAGTAATCAATCGAGGATGAAATTTAAACGTCACATCATAATTCAATCTGAATTTTTTCCAAGTAGACACATTATTGCCTGAAGGCTATTTATACGGCACTATATGTAGTATCCTTTGTTTTCAAGTAAATATTTTGGAAACCTTTTTTATAAATATACAAGCTTTAAGCTACAAAATATATAAATATTTCATATGTAATGACATCCAGTGATCGATGTTAACAGAGTTTCAAAATTACTAGCGTTTTGATCCGATAGTTTTTCCGATTGTAAAATATTTTCATAGTAAGACGTTTGTATTTTTTTTTTTTTAATTTTGTTACTACAGATCTCTGAATGTTGTTATAAGGACAACAATAAAAATAAAAAAAAATATAATATTATATATTTTGTGATTTGAAGCATGCAGATATGTAAAAAGCGTTTTTAATTTGTTACTCGAAAACAAAGCTACTGACTAGCTAACATATATGTTAATTAATATAATATCTGCTGAGCAAAATATAATCCCATGTAATTATAATGAGTAGTTCAGATTATATCGACGATTCCGTATTCCAGTTATTTGCTCAACATCATACGTTTCTATTCACGTTAGCCTATATAGCAAGCTCCTTGCATCCTCGTCCCCGTGTGTTTGCAGCTGCCTTCCTGAGTTTCCAAAAACATATTTCTAATTACATTTCAGATATACAGTAATATTTCTGCCTTCTAACTCCTGCTGACAATGTAACACGTACCTTGAGTAGCGAGTTTGTCTTCGCTTTTCAGGCCGAAGGCGGAACTCTCTCGCTGGCCACTGTTACATTAATATCAGAAGTTGACTTTCTCGTCTCTTCGGTCCACATTTCTGCTCTCTCCACGTCAAAGTAAATAAACAGCAAACAGTTTCAGTAGTTTATTCAAAGGAAAGTATATTTCAGCACACAGCAACACATGCTGTGTATTTGGAGTCCCGTTTTAAAATGTGATTGAATTGATTGTCTTTTATAAATCCAAAATCTGTAATGCCTGAGGTTGCATTATTCTGTACTTTAATTTCATATTTTACTTGTACTTTATTTAACAAGTAAAATATTTTTTTCTAATAATCTAGAACATGTTGCATGCAGCAGACAAAATGAAATATCACAATATGCAACGAAACACTTCACGGCCGGTTTATCGACTTGCGAGAATACAATTAAACTTTCATGGCGGTAAGTTAGTCATAGGCCTACATTAATCTTTTAATTTTGTAATTTTGTCATTTAGTCACTTGATCATAAAGAACAGCAAACTTATAAATTGTATTATTTGTTCGTATGCTGGATAAAAACCATGTCACTTCAGTAAATATTATGTGTGTGTAGAATTTGATGAAATTTTAATGTATACAATGTATACGATCGTTAGTGGTACTACCGTCATGCTTGTCAAAATAGTAAAAAGTCATTTCAGAATTATCTTTGCAAGTTTCAAGAACATAAAGGTTTGCAGGTTACACATGTAGAGAGGCAAAACTATTTCAAATTCAAAGTTTTAATTTGCTTAAATGTAGAAGCATGCTATAAACACAGAGTCAAGTCATTGCTGTTTTCCACGAACCGATATCATAGGTGTTCTCAAAAATGTATATTTATTCCAATTTTCTTTTTATTATCTTTGAATTCGTGGGGAATATATTGTTTTATATCGTCTGATACGATAATTTGTTAATGGGGAACATATTCATAATTATTAAAATATTGTTATGTGTGTAAATAGCAGCGCAACAGAGTTGTTGTAGGTGATGTGTTTAATAACAGACGGTGTGTTCTAGGACTGATGTTGGCAGACGCTGGCTATGACGTGTGGCTGGGAAACTTCAGGGGTAACCGTTATTCCAACAAACATGTCAACCTCAGCTCAGACAGTCTCGAGTACTGGGACTTTAGGTGAGTTTTACTGTCATTTAGGGTATCAAAAGTAATGCAAGTAAATGTTTCGGATGAAATCGCATAATTTTCACTTCTCGTTTGAACATATAGCAGTTAGTATTTGAACATTTTCCAAGGAGAGAAATTATACTTATCTATTGCTTACCTATATAATTTTTTAAATTATATACAAACACACGCATGCATACACAGAAACAAACACACACATAAAACACACTTATTTGGCAGTAGCTAAAGATAAGCACTTGCTAAGTTGCCAGTCGTTCTTAGTAACACAGTGTTAAACTTAAAACATTCCTTCAAATTTTAGAAACAACAATCACGCCAGAATAATTTAAGTTTACATATCGTCGAAACAAAAGCAGCAAACCAAATAAATAAACTTGCTTGACATAGGAAAATTAACAACTTGCGAGAGGCAAGTTCACACAGAATTTTAAAAAATTCAAAATAATAAAATAAAATAAATTAAACAATCTTAAGTAGAAAATCGTACGTAGGATACCACACTATATAATAATTTCACACACATGGGATTTACAAGTATTTAAATGTTTCTAAAAATAGATAAAGAATGCCTATTAAAACTCTACAACCAGAAAAGAACAAAAGCGTTCAGAAACAAGCGAGGTTGTTATGGAACAACTCAGTTGCTCATTGGATTTGTTTTATAGTTTAGTCGGCCCATAAGACAAAGCTTCGGGTTTGCATACTCTAGCAAATATTACTGGTTGACTCAAAGACAACACGAACTTTAAAACACCTCAACTCACATTTGGAAATAAGGAAAATTCCTATTTTTCGATTAAATTTTTATTAAAAAGTAGCCTACCGTACGTTAAATTTAATGAACAATGGTACCATACTTTCTTTCTTTGCATCTGTATAACTCTAGTAAAACGCAAATAAAAAGAACAGTAAGTTTGGTGCAGTAAAAACGTGAACCACCATGTTGATGTCACTGTGACGTCACGATACTGTATAATTTACTGTATGTAACACAAAATACAGAAACATACGTTCAGATCCTGAAATTTTGTTTAGTAAAGTGTTCATGCGGTAAAAAACAAGTATGGCTTGGACTTCGGAGAGTATAAAAGTGGATAGTAGTTAGTTTGCGCAGCAATAAAATACAATTTACTCCGAATAAAATCTTAACTATAGCACTATCTGACAAACCAATGCGGACTGCATGGTTTAAGTTACAAGAACCCCAAGATAGTCTGCTAGTAACGACAAAAATATAGTTTATGTGTGCAATTATTATATCTATGTACTGTGTACAATATAATATGGTCAGCATAAAATAAATAAGTTCTTTTAAGTTAAAAGTTGCAGTCATTAGTTCGCAGTTTGCGATGAAATCTCGGCAGCTGTAGTGATTTATGCTGTTCCACAGGCTGTGGCAACGTTATTAGCCAATAGGCGAGTTCAAGGCACCCGTGATTGGCCAATAATTTGAGGGGTGGGCGGGGTCTTGCGAAACTTTCTCTGAGATGGCAGCACATCTGCCACTGTCGTTTACAAGAAATGTTAAAATTATTGAGATAAAATTTTTAATTTTAATTAAAACTTGATTTGATATGTTCCGGACATGAAACATTAAAATGAAATCGTAGAAAGTTATTATCGCTCAGGAATTGAAATTAAGTTGACATAAATTCAAACCTATTTTTAAAACGTCGCAATGTGTAAGTCTTAACTACTTTAAAATCAAAACCAGTGAAATCTCCGTTGTTAACTATCAAATCTGCAACCATGTAAGCCTTAAAAACGGGATAATTTCCTGAGTAAGCTTTCATGTAACTGGGTTCGCTAAGTGTTATCAGTTTTTTTAAGTCTGTGAAAATTCGAATACCCACAATAATGCGTTGGTGGGCGGCGGCTAGGCAATGCAAGTACGGCTACGTCATCATTGTGTTAGCCAATAAGAATACGTTTCCAGTGTTTACGGTAGCGTTTGAAAATATGGCATTTTAAAGCTGAATAATATGAAAACTGAAATGCTCGCGGAACTACTGCTTTGTCTGGCTGCATTTAGTGTCGAAATAATTCGGAAGAGTCATGTAAATACTTCAAACTTTATCTAGGAATTTTGCCTGTTAACTGAAAAAAGAATCTAATTTACTAGAAGAACAACTAACTTATGTTGACAATGAACCACACTTTCACCAGTCATTCTCAGCCAATCCCCAGCGACCACAGCAACCAGCTGCAGTGCCAAATGCATACAATAACATGCAAGCAACAGGTACATATTCGATGTTGCTCAAGAACACTCGCGTAGTTGTGCAAATAATGTAAAACTCGCATGCTGATGTGCTCTCGAGTGATGGCCGGGCGAGTGCACACTCAGCCCAAAGGTACAAGCGCTTCCTTGTACTTTGGTCAACTACCCAACGCTCGTTGTATAAAGGGGAAGAAAATAAACGTTATTTCTGGTTCACAGCATAATATACAATAAGTTTTATACTAAAAAAAAATTACAATCTGAAAATTTACTCCTCTTGAAATGTTTGGGTCCCTCCAGAGCAACAGAACAAAAATAAAACTCGCGATTAACATTATACACACAAGAAAAAATGCTACATCTGCCTGGTGGGCTGAAAACAAAACATTAATGCAAAACCAATCAAACCGTCTTTAAATGCACAAATTATAGAAAACCTAGGAGCTCACCTCGTGTCAACTAAGAAAAGGGGCTAGGTTAGCAAAAAAAGTAATAACGATCCACAAAGTCTCAGTGTCCCGATTCTCACACAGGTACCGTCACAATAGAACCACATTGAGGTACCGTAGTTTCTTGCTGCATACTCGCAATTAGAATTTATTGTAATACATTGTGATCATTCGATACAGAGTCTGGTGAAGCTTGGGCGAGGAGTTTTCCGTCCACAGTACTGAAGAGAGAGGAGGGGAACACAGGCCATCCAGCAGACAAACATGGCCTCCCTCCAGTCTCCGCAGCACCAATGATTCCTGCCTCTCCTCGGCCCCGAGACACGATCCCATTTCTTCCAGGTTGCTTCATTCTAAAACAAAGACACAGACGGACAGTACACGGTGATCCCCTAACACATATCCATAAAATTACCGATTAGTTACACATCTCCTGTATCACATAAAGAGCTCTTATTCAATTCGACAACAAAATTGACGTGTATTAAAAATATTTTGCATTTTGTCTGGCAAAGAAGGGATTATTCTGTCATTTATCTTAAACAAACACCTACTTCTAGTAAATAATTACATACGCAATTATTATACTAAGGAAAATAACACGAAAAGGCCAACCAAACAATGCCACACAAAAAATAAATACAATAAAACTTGCGTAGAATTATTTAAAATTAGCTTATTCTCACGCATAGAGAAAAAGGAAAAGAAAACAGCAAAGTTTGTAAAATTATTACTGATAAGTTTGTTCAAATAACCTAAGGATTTTTTCAAGTGTTTCAGGTAAGACAAAGTTTAAATGTTCATCACCTGCAACAGAGTCCACTGACACAAACATAACTTCTTGAAGGTATGTAACATACTTAACAGCAGTTAAGATGTTACAACGCTTGACGTTCACAACATCTAAAATTGCCAAGCATACCAACACCCTATATTGCCCATCGAGATTCTTCCAAGTCTGTCTTCACCGAAGTGTGTGGTTGGTGGAGATGGGAGCCATATAAATTAAACGCCCTGTCCGACGACCTGCATTTGTGATGACAGACAGACAATCAGTCTCGTTCGTTCTTCTTATCAGGGGTTTTCCAGCTGATGATCTTCATGACGTGGAGGTTACTTTCATCCTCAGCATCCAGGTTCGCCTCTGGCCAGTAGACGCCCCAGAGGAAGTTGTGGATCTCAGGCTGCTATGACAAATTCTAAAGTGTGGGACCACTTGCTGCAGATCAACCACATCTCTAGTCTTTCAACACAGGACAGAGCGTGAATGAGCTCACTAAGAGAAAACCACAGTCTTCTTTTCTTCTATGCCAGCCGGTTTGTAGATACATTCGTACAAGTACTATATAGTTACAATGTCTAAACTGTTTCACCAGGAAGTTGCTAATGTTTTACTATTACCAAAGGAGTCCAATTCACTCGTGCACACCAGCCAAGATATCTTTATCTTTAAACAATTTAAATTATTTCATGAAATCCAGTTCTTTTCTTCTCGCTCAAGGAATATGCAAGTTGAACAGGAGGGACAGAAGGAAAAAACAAATAACTTCCTTCCCAAACATAAAGTTGATCACTTATGGGCTTCGTACATAACCATTTCTATAATCATTATATCAAAAAGATGAACGCAATCATTCCAATGTGCAAAAAATTCATCTCAATCAATAATACACACAAAAATAACAAATAAGTTAAAGATACATAAGTGCATTTAAGATCATTTTAAAGTCACTGTTTCCTGTGTACGTTGGGGAAACACCCCATTTCTTTACAGTATGTTTTAGTAAAGTTTATAAAACCGGACTTATTACCTGTTGAAGTTCCGATAGAACAAAAACAAAAATATAAAACTCAGTCAAAGTTAGACAGTTATCTTCATTACTTTTTCTTAAATTATTTCATCAATCCAAGTTTCAAGGTTATAACAATGCAGTCTGTACAATTTCCTTGTCTGTTTTTGCCCTTCTTGACACTTTATGCAATTCTCACTCTGCCATTATTTTCCAATAACTCTGTGATGAGTTTAATATAATGTTTCCCCTCCTTTGAAGTCCAAGGAACTTCTTATGGAGGTTCAACATATGTACTTTGTCTGAACTGCAAATACTTCAAAATTTAAATAAATACACTTACAATACTGCTATACAAGAACACTCGTCTCTAAGGCATACACAGTATTGTCCCTCAGCACAGTGACCTTGGGATAAGCATCTTTTCCGACCATGTAAGGGATGTACACAATTATGAACAAAAACAATGTGGTTCTCAAAAACTAACACAATTAATGAAAAATGTCTAAAAAAAATTTGGTATCTGATGTTTGGTCAACAATACTAGGGCAAATCTCTCTGCAGATTTGGTGAAAGACACACACACACACACACACACACATATATATATATATATATATATATATATATATATATATATATATATGCTGTATCAAACTTAGCCACTTAAGCTCCAACCATTAATCAGTAAAAAAAAACAAAAAAATAAGTCTGTGTTGATGTGGTGTAAGGTGAAAATCTCAAATCCTTCACTTCCATCCAAGCGACCTGTATAACTAATCTCATATCAAATCATGTGACTGAGTGAAAATCACTCGTATTAATCTCATCTACTACTAATTCCTCTCCCAAAAACAATTAGTAGCCACATGGTACAACTCTAGAATATTTGCCTTCTCCTATCTCAACTGTCATGGCCAATCAATGCACATATTTCAAATTCAACCTTCTCACAATGTCCGTAAGGAAAAACCGCTCAGGTTCTACTTGAGCTACAATCAACTGTACTCCAACATGACAGTACTGAAAACAGCCCCACTTGCACTGAATTAATGTAGTCCTTGGTCACAGCTACAAAATTTTGAGAAGATTGAGAATATAAGTGATATTCTCTCAATGAAAAGGTATGGCAAAGACTCAAAAGTTGCTAATCTGAGGCGAACTTTTCGATGGGCATCTTTATCTTAACAAACAAGTTCTTCTCAAACACCTGACAACTTCATATATTTAAATATAAATGTAAATGAACATTCTCAACTGGCATGGCTAAGCGATAGTTAAAACTTCACAGAATTCCTACAAATTTCTTAAAATTTGCCTTTAAAATGACTGATGTCATTAATACACCATATATCTTATTAGATCGAAATTAGTCCAAAGTTTCAATCCTAGCTGTCATCTGAGTTTGTTATGACACTAACACTGCTAAAATAATTTGGGAAGATTCTAATTTCATACCTGAAGATTGTGCTAGGTGATACTTATTTCTGAAAAGATTACAAACAGTGTAACATTTTAAAATTTACCCTCAATATTATTGAAAACAATAATTATGACATCACTTGCTGCTATTGTTAGGTACGCCAAAGTTCCTAAATCTGCACGTATATTTAGTGCAATTTTTCCCATTAATTCAAATTTCTCTTCATTTTAGAGAAGGTCCTACAGCTAGAAAGTGACAGCAACATCACAGCAGCACTTGTCAAACTCGACAAGAAATGTTTAGTCATCTGCGTTTTCCATTTCGTTAAAGTTGTTTGGACAAAGTCTTCTACAGACGCATAATTAAATGTGTCCCAAAAACTGACTACCGAGAGGGAAAAATCTCGTAAATCATCTCTAATGTGACAAAAAATATTATTATTTATTTTGTAAAGTCAGGTCTCAGCATAAAAAACAATGACGATTCCAACGGTTCCAACATATGTGGCGATAATAACTTACAATTTAAGGGAACAGAAGCATGTATATTACCACGTTTATAAGAAGTTCATTGTGTGATCCAGTTACAATGTCAACCCTTGTTGTTCGGCTCACAGATAGGAAT
Source organism: Medauroidea extradentata (assembly GCA_003012365.1). NCBI lineage: Eukaryota > Metazoa > Arthropoda > Insecta > Phasmatodea > Phasmatidae > Medauroidea > Medauroidea extradentata. Next base: position 24,724 of record PNEQ01005820.1, read on the forward strand.
GTTTCAGAAGCAGCTCGTCCTCGCAGCAGCATGAGGAAAAATAACAATATCTAATTACTTTACTCCTGCATTGCCATGATGAGGATTGCTATGCCAATTCAACCAAAAGGTTTTAATAATTAATGCTACCCTAACCACACACATTCAATAAACAACACATCTACGCACTAAAAATAAATAAATGACTGGAAAACAAATACATATAAGTCCCACATAAGAATAATTTAATCATATATTAGGTAAAATCACTCTACATTGGATAAATAAGAAACACAATAATATAAATTAACGAGACGTCTAATTAAGAAGCAAACAAATTAAAATTAAGTGGCTTTACAGTAAAGTGTTTAACTTTTTTATTTTACATTTATTATTTTCAAATTTTTTATCATCATTTACTGAGTTTTGTTACGAAGATAAAATAAAAATCATTGCTAACCAGAAAATCACCATAGTATATGATCATTCTGTTAGACCGTAAAAAAATTGTTCCAGTCTCTCTAATATCAGAGTGTCGATAACATCTTGTCCTCATACGCTTTTATTTACTCTATAATGTTTAGAACTCAATTTGACCACCATTTCTAAGGATCAGTGCGATCGATTTAAAAATTTTCTCTGGTAAACATTATTTCCTGATAGTGTACACAAGTACCTCCTGTGTGACTTGGTTCTTGACTTCTCTCTGGTGGTGGTGTTACCGCTCCTTATCTTATCCTTGTTTGATGTGAACGTTGTATGCAGTTTGGTGTAGCAAGCCTCCTTACTGGTCCCACAGCCTCAAGCTTACCTGATAGTGTACACAAGTACCTCCTGTGTGACTTGGTACTTGACTTCTCTCTGGTGGTGGTATTACCGCTCATTATCTTATCCTTGTTTGATGTGAATGTTGTATGCAGTTTGGTGTAGCAAGCCTCCTTACTGGTCCCACAGTCTCAAGCTTACCTGATAGTGTACACAAGTACCTCCTGTGTGACTTGGTACTTGACTTCTCTCTGGTGGTGGTATTACCGCTCCTTATCTTATCCTTGTTTGATGTGAACGTTGTATGCAGTTTGGTGTAGCAAGCCTCCTTACTGGTCCCACAGTCTGAAGCTTTCCTCTGCATAAACATGAAAATTCAGGTTCACTTCTGATGGCATCTTTGGCTTTCTGCCATAAAATAAACAAAAATTCTATTCTGACAATAAATGTTGCATGTCAAGGTAGCATGGCCAGAAAATGTGTTCCAGTCCCGCTGATTGGATAGTATATTCTGTGACAACATTGTCGTTACGGTTCCATGAAGGCAGTTGTACACAACATTGCACTAGGGCTATTGTCTATCGTCCATGTGGGCCATTTAATATCAATAAGGCGTAAAGGTTATAAAATGAGCCTAGTTCTAAATACCCGGTTTCTGTTACTTTAAAACTGGGTACTGAGTGTGTACAAACCACCTGATGTAGCAAATTTCGATTACTTCCCAGGAATTCCCTGTTAGAACTTCTCTTGTTTTTGATCATCTTGTTGCATTTTCAATTGATATTACTACCAGTTTCTTCCTCTTCCGTGTCTTAGGAAATGGTTCTATTATGCCAGTTCTTAACTTCACAAAAGCTTACCCGACAGGGCTGTAGAAATCCAGGTATTCTTTGTATCGGAATTTTCTTCATTTGGCACTCTTTGGAATTCTTGACATAAGCTCGTATCGGTATCAGCATGTTTTTTTAAATACCAACGAAAGACCTTATCAGTACTCCCGGGTATACCCCTGTGACCACCTACAAATGAGTTATCGTGACACTCATGTAGGATTTTAGATTTAATATTTTAAGGGATGTCCAACATATCAGAGTGTCTATCGGGACTAGAGTGTTTTAATAAAACACTGTTTACAAGGGAAATATTCATGGCTCACTTTGCTAACCTGGAATCTGTATCAGGCGGGTTCTCTAATTCTGCAATAAGAGGTAAAATGTAATTAACTTATCTTCGTAACTTCGCTGAATCCACGTCTTTAAAACATGCACAGGTAACTCGACAGCCTTCTCCTCAACACATCGAGTCCCCAGTGTATCCACATTGTTCTCAAATTGCGTGCATGTATTTGAGTCTTACCGCAAGTACAACAAACTTCATAGTCATACTCTAGCATTTATAAAGCCCAACATATCAATCGCCCTAAATTATGAGCATATGATTTCAGCTGATCCATGTAGCATAGATTAAAATATTCAGTGATCACTTTGGAAGGTATCAAAATTTGTTTAGAGCAAACACTGAAGTCAGTTAATCAAGAGGTGTTATACGAACATTGTTTGTTTTCGCAGGTGTTAGTGTAAGACTAGGGTAAACAACTGGGCTGAATTTATCTACTCGCTGCACTAAAATTGCATCTACTTCTAATTTGCTAATATTAGCGTGTGTTTAAAATGATAAATTTACGTGGAAATGAATTAGAGTAAGAGCATCAGCAACGCGGTGCGATTGTTTAGTTAGAGAGCATTGGCTTCTAATTTTGTTAACCAATCTCTCATGCAGCAAAGTCGCATATTTAATTTGCACTCAAATAAATCTAAATTTATGTAATTTTGAAAGGGCATGTATGGACCACTGTACTGCATTTTTAACAGGATGTAAATGCAATAGACACAGTTAAAAGTTAGTCTTGTACCTATGCGCTTCATGTATGTACAGTAAGTATCCAATATGACTGACCAGATATGGTACTGGCTGGTGAACTGTGCAGTAAGGGGTGGGGAACGACCAGTTACATTGCTTGCATGCTGACTTAGCATAAGTAGCGTAAGGAGGACCAGATGTTGTATTAATGCTTATAGAGAAATGGGACAGTCAGATGTGTTGTCACGATGACTATTCACCAGGGGAAGAGTAGGACCAGATTCGTTGCTTGCATGCTGACTTAGCATAAGTAGCGTAAGGAGGACCAGATGTAGTATTAATGCTTACAGAGAAATGGGACAGTCAGATGTGTTGTCATGATGACTATTCACCAGGGGAAGAGCAGGACCAGATATGTTGCTTGCATGCTGACTTAGCATAAGTAAGGTAAGGACGACCAGATGTAGAATTAATGCTCACAGAGATAGGAGACAATCAGATGTGTTGTCATGATGACTATGCACCAGGTGAAGAGCAGAGACAGATACATTGCTTGAATATTTACTTAGCGAGATAGGAAATACAATATCGTGCGTGGAAAGGAGGACGGGACAGAAATAGAAGGGATGGGAAGAGGTAGAATGGGGGAGGTCATGTATAACTGCATGGTTATACAAACATGCCTGTAGATTAGAAGCTGAGGGGGGTGGGGGTTGGATGTCACAATTTCCTAGTAGTGCTCTCGTCTGGGGTTGGAGAGTGGTGTACTAAATTGTATTTCAATAAAAAATACTTACATATTTCAACTTTTAAACATATGTCTCTATGCATATGGGCAAACAACTTTTGAGTACTCGAAGTAAACAATATGGCGGTCTGTGTGTTCGCAAACAATTGTCAGTCGGATAGTTGAAATTATAAACAAGATGGTAGCCTCATAAACAATTAATAGCCAAAATCGTAAACAAGAGGGTTGACAGAAGTTTTGTACATAATAACGAATGAAAGCTAAAATTTATTGGATTTTGTATTATTTTATATACATTTTTATTTTTTGGATTTTTTAGAAATGGTAGAATTGTATGAATTTTTCTAAATGAAAATTTTGATGTTTGTTGACATTAAGGTTAACGTTACTGTCATTCGAATCCAATGTGGTGGCCGTGACATGAACCAAGATGGCTGCCGACCACCGGCTGCTCGCTCTCTTGTGTTTGGATGAGCATGTCTCTACTTAGGGTGTTGCAGAAATGCCTCTCACATTTATGAGGAAAATGAAGCAATGCTAGGACACTTTGTAGAAAGTTGAACTCAGTTTTAAGGAGCAACGTCTGCCATTTATGCAACTTATTTGTGCCGAGCCAACGTGTTACTGTCTAGTTAGCTTCCAGTATGTTTTAATACTGTGCTCATATTTAATTGTAGAGGACAGAAGAACCATGGCTGTAACACCAGATTGTAGGTACAGACGTTACATAATTTCCTACAGATCAACCTCAGTAAGTTGAGAGTTCCATTGTGTTGTTCCAACTGAATGGCAGCTATGCACACACAGCAAGGGCATCGATAAACATCATATCGTAGTGATATCCAGGGGATCTGGTCTTCTTACGTGAAGTTTCGTAGCCAGAATGTTTCCCACTCTCACAACTTGTGGTTTCATTATCTGGGTATACCAACAAAAGAAGTCGGGTGATCTAAGTTTATTATCTATTATGAAATTGCAGAACTTAAGGGAAACGTTTGAGAACATAGAAGTATGTGGTTTTCGTTTCGTGAATATAATTTCCAAAATCAATGTAATAGTGTATGTGCATGTGTCACTAAAATAAATTACTGCACTGATTGATTAATATTTTTAATAAATATTTTAACACCACCAGAGATCTTTTGTTATTTACATTAAAATGTTGGAAGTATTTGTGCCGCACCTTGTGTATATACTTTACAAAGAATAAAAAGTTGCTGTGCCTTTGACAGGCAGTAATTATGAAAAATTAATTAAAGCATAACACGAAGTTAAGGAATTCATCGCACAGTTTTAGATGAAACTATTAGTATCACTTAATCAAAGTTGCTTGTGTATAATGACTGTGTAGTTAACAGTTGATGTGAGAGAGACAAGTAGAATGCAGAGCTTGTTAACTTGCAGCTACCACGAAATGGGGTTGTACGACCTGCCAGCAGAGATAGACTACATCCTGCAAGTGACTGGACAGACCAAGCTGCACTATGTGGGCTTCTCTATGGGTGTGACTGCCTTCCTTGTCATGATGTCAGAGCGGCCCGAGTACAACGACAAGGTGCATAGTCTTGTAGGAATGGCACCTGCAGCATATATGACACACACAAGAGGCCCGTTCTACCGCCTCGCTAGCATGAGCAGTAACATACTGGTAGGTTCCATCTTCGTTCAGCCCATATGTTCACAAACTTATTTGTATATTTGTTACCTTATAACCACACACACATAATATCATGCTTTAATGCTTGTGTCCAGTCATCGTTGTTATTTGACGTGTTTCGTAGATCTCTTACCTGTGTGTTTCAGTTGCGAATGTGTCTTAATAGTACGGGGTTTGAGGGAACGAACCTTGCACTTATTGATTAAGGGAAGCCACTTCGGACACCTGTTAAACGAAACCCCCTGAACGTTTTTAGAAGCGGTTCCCCCTGGTACCCCTCATGGGGGCAGATACCCCCCTTAAATTCTGCAAAAATTCAGGTTTACGCATTTATCTCCGAAATGGCTGTAGTTGCGGAAGAAATAATACAAATTTATAGATAATTAAATTTCCTACAAAAAATGTCCTAATGTAATTTTACGCAACAAGGAGATAAAGAGTAACACATATTTATAATGTATTGATGCGTGAAGAAATAGTGAAATAAACAACATTTGTAACTGATCTCTTTTACGAAATTTATAATTTTAAGTATACAATCATCTTTTTATATAATGAAACTGACATTGAATAACTGTATTGAGGACTTAAGGTTAAAAAAAAAATACTCTTTGGGTATTTTTAGACTGACGGTGCACTTGTTCCTAAAATCCAGAGTATGTTTTGGAATGGAATTTATTGGTTTGTGGATATACGCCACTGCTCATGTTTTGTTGACCAAACATGTATTGAAAAACAAAGTGACAAAATACAAATAAAATACACAAAATACACAGAAAACGTAAGCAAAACAATCCCAGAGGAACTTCGTCAGTTTTTAAATTTATTTCTTAAATTTTTATTTTAATTTTTTTATTTCAGCAAGAATTCTAAAGATTGAATTCAGTCAACTATAAAACTAAACTATTGTTTACAATGGCAGTGAGTTAAGAGTTTTAAAGTTCCAACCTTTCTTTAAGAAAAGTAAAGAAGAAGCAGAAATTTGGGATTATTGTCACCCACAATATGTACTACTACTTTAACAATACAAGAATTATGCACATTTAACCTTAACTTCTTAGTCGAGAGTGCATTCGCCGTCACAGTTGCACAAAGCAGTGCATTGCAGATGTATTTCTCGACACTTGCAGTGCGATGAACACCTCAACTTGCATCTACAGTGCACCAATGCAGACATATACTCTGAAGCATGAGGAAGAGTAATCCAGACCAGCTGCCAGTGATCAACATATTTTTTTCCTGCCGTATTCTGCAGGACTTGAAATCTATGACTACACGTTCTTTAACATTTAGAACCAGTTCCGAAACATTAAACAGGGGAATTTTAAATGAAATGAATAATGTATCCTCATCTCAGGCCGTGGATTTACTGCAATACTCCAAATGCAACCTCCTTGGCAGGCAGTCCTCCTGGCATATAGATAAAGGGCATCTGCTGTAAGAGGAAGCGCTCCCATCTGTCTGCCTTTGTTTTTTTTTTTTTGTGTAAAGAGAGACTTTCTGCATTCATCGACGGTATCTATGTTGCTAATTCTCTCGCACGTAATCACAACGAATTTCTGGATTAGAGGCATAGCCTCACTAACTTCACTTCTTGCTATGGCCAAAAACCCTATTTTAGCCTCAGGTAATGCTTTCCAGGCTTCTCAAGCCATTTTCTTGCCCTTACCGATAAACTGTGACACTGTGTCGCAGTCAGTTTCGTCATGGAAAACAGGACTTCTCGGGGCGCAATATTGGTGAGGTTTCATGAGCTGCAACAATTTGCTGTTGTTTTCCCGTACCAATGTAAACCCACAGTTCTTCCAAGTTCCGGATCTGATTCGCGAAGCATACAGCAAGCGCAAGTACGTCTGTGTCCACGGTTCGTATCATAATTTTGGAACAACCTCGTGATGCAGCAACTGCAGCATGAACCATGAGTCTGGCATCGGCCTCGTCGTGCGCACAGGGGCATAGATTTCTCATATCTTCACGATCGACAAAAGTAATCACGTTTGAATGCAATTTAGAACATACTTCTTTATCAGTAGTTTACCATACTTCGATGGTGTTTTTCCAAGAAATTTAAAAAACTTGGTTTTGTTCTCATTGTCTTTGAGAAAACTTTGCCAACTAAGAGGAATTGTTGTCGAACTCATGACATGTATTCTTCTTCCACTACCTCGTTTTGTATGGACTGTTTTCTTAAGACTGTCTTTAGAATACAATTCCCAGATTACATAAACTCTTTTAGTTGCCAGTGAACATATTTATGGATAGTATACATCATCAAAATAATCTTGAAATGTTCGGGTACCTTTCATTTGAAGCATGTGATCAATCGCAGCTCCATACAAAATTATTGCACTAACTGGAGGAATTTGTGAAACTATCGCCTCTTCAGAAATTGAAACTAGGCACTGTATTAAATCTGATTTAGATGAGCATAAACGTATTTCACCATTTAACGAAAATGAAGATGGAAAACACTGATATTCATGTTTGAAGAATTCATCAAGATCACCGCATCGTGTCTGGCAAGCTATGTACAGTCGACTGAAAAGGGAACAGTCGTTTTTTAGACCAATGACATTGCGATCCCCACGATCCTCTGTGGGAATTTTTAGTTTGCTCAATGTCGGGAACTTGTTTAATTTCATGGGTTCCATAAATCTCAGAGTTGCTTCTTCTAGTCCTACCTTCACAAATCTGTTGTATTGCAATTTACCCTCTTCTTCAATAATCGGGACCACATTTTTAACTCCATAGTCAGCATCTTTCCTTGTAGATATATTATAAAATTGTATGCTGTCTTCCAGACATGGGTTCCAAGGTTATCTATCACAGCTTTCAAAGATTTCACATATTTCATAAAACGATTTTGAGCTGCAGTGGTGTTTTGATGATGCCTCAATGGTGCATTATCAAGATCACCTGAACTTGTTTCAATTGTCTGAGTTACAGCATAGAGCTCAGGACTGGCCAGAACCCACTTGTTAAATGATTTAGAATTTTCTGTGAAACCAGCTATGCCACCAACACCCATTAATGTAACATTTACCTGTTCATTGGCATGATTTAAGGCAATACTTGACCATTTTCTTTTGGATTTTGTTGCTACAATTGCACGAGATCGAAATTTTCGCGCAATTTCAGGATGATCTTCTTCCAAGTTCAATATATCTCTAACATGAATGCAAAACCATCTAGCACAGTGTGTCTGGTCTAAAGCAAATAACCAAGGCAACAGTCTAATCATTCTCTCAATGTACTTCTCAAAGTTTGCTTGACGTACGGCATGAACAACCTATAACACGATACTCTCGAATTGCATCACTAACCTCCAGAATTTGTGTCGAGAGTGAAGTTTACACCTTTCTTCATCCCAATCTTCAAAATTAAGTTGGCATTCTCTATCGCATGTTTCTCTGTAAGCATAATTTGCCGTCTTCTTAAAAAATACAGAGCACAAAAGGTAACTTGATGGGCATAACTTGTGCGCGTAATATGCGATTCTTTGTTCAAGGCATCTGCTTTACCTTGTGTCGTAATTTCTGCTTGTACAAGCACATTTACCCAGCCACTATCGTTAAGCCAATGACCAACTGCCCTAAGTGCAGAAAGCTCTATATGAATTCCACCAAGCATAACAACAAATTTTGTTTCGCCATGTGTTTCTGGTCTCAGAAATTGTAATTGCTTAGCAATTGCACAAAGTGGTTGGTCCAAACATATAACTGGCACCTGCGTTGGATTCAAATGATTTATGGCACATTTCACAACATTTAAAACAGAGTGGGATGACTCTAGGAATATCGACATCAATGCTATATCAGTGAGTGGTCGTTTATGTGGTGCACTGCATGCCGCATGGTATGCAGACCAAGCCTGACACTCGTCGTCCATTATTTTAACGTTTTCAAGCCAACCCTCCCCTTCGGCAAGTGGCGAGGAATATGGAATTTCAATGGTACTGACAGGCTTTGGGTCACACTAAAGTGTATTGGCTTTAAAGAAAACAGGTGGCACGACAGAGTTCTCACTTGGAAGTTTCCTAATGTTGCGTTTTCCCACGATTTCATTGACACATGCCAATTTTTCTCTAGGTGTACCTTCATCATCGGTTGTCGTGTGCTGCAGGAGGGAAATGGCTGTCCCATGAAATGAACTTTTTGCATTTGTTGATTATGGCTTATAGTATAATTTATCTGCAGATGCTGTTGTGGAAACACCACATTTAAGAGATGGAGGGGACACATTTTCTTTGTGGTAAGTTTCACAAACTTGGTTAACCAGTTCAGTTATTACTGATTTGAATCTATCATATGATATACCAACACCAAGTCTAAACGCAGTTTCTACGAGATCCTTCTTTCGGGTTTCCCAATAAAGCTTCATAGCCATGTAAACTGGCACTGGTGTTTCTTTTTGTCTTGTATGACGACTAGTCCCTTGTGAACAGTATATCTTAACTGCATGGAAACAAGCTGAGCAATTGACAACACTACTTGTTTACTTGATTCAAATGTCACATCAGTGGGCAGAGTTCCTGGACCAAATAAAATCATATGAGTTAAGCTTATCAAAGAAGCTGGGACAGGCTATTTTTTATTTTCAAGCGAAAAGGCCTTTCCATGCTGAAGGTGGATGTGTAAATATATCCTCGCGCACAATTTTTGCAGCTTTTCTATGCCTTACTACCTCATCATCAAAGTTACTTGTCTCTGAATCCCTAACTAGTAGTTTAATATTGTCTTTATAAGCTAGAATGGTGTCCTTGCCAGTTGCTTTGTCTGCTTCCAGTTGAGGGCATGATCTTAACAGATGTTCTTGTCATCGAGTAGAGTGGATACTTCCAGCGATCCCACCAAGTTTTTCCAACTCTGATGCATACAGCTCCGTCAGATAAGTCATTTTAAATAATGGCGTTATTCCATCAGTACTCACCATGGCACTTTCAACATATCCTGAAACACCAGCAAGAGCTAGACCATCCAACTGTTGAACCACAGTTTTCCTGGCATTTTCTGTATTTAGAGTTCTTTCCCTGTTGTAGAATTTTGCTAGGCACTGTAGATGATATTTAGCTCATATTACTGGCAGGTCATGTACATCCATCTTCTATAGAATGTATCGGACCTAAAGTTTGCATGCAATATCTTTGACTCGGTTTCCTTTTGAAGAGTTCCACATCTTGACAATATGTTTTCATATTTTCCTGGCAAGTCACTAAACAATGCCCTTGTTTATAAGAGGCATTGTTGAATTTGCGAGTTTTGATGGGTGATACAACATTACTACTTTCTCTATCTTCGCTTCTGTTTCTGTTCATAGCCTTATTTAGATTTGATATTTCAAATTTTAAATGACAACTTTTGTGGCACGATGCCTCGTTTTTAACTAAAAGATCAGTTAAACTGTTAACATCACAGGAAAAGTGCCTTGGTATTGAAAGCTCTAATGGTATGCATTTCTGTACACGGAACTTAAAGACTGCGTCAGAAAATCTCTTATACACTTCACTTTCGTCACATCGCTGAGATTTGGATGGACATCTTAAAATCCTCACTAGTGACTTTTTGTCAGTTATGCTGATAACTGCTTGTTTTGTATCGTGTTCAAATAGCATTTAATTGATTCTTTGAGGAAATGTAACATTTACGTCAACACATGTAAATTGGAGGAATTAAACAAGCCTACTAAACTGAATACCAGGCATCCATGTCAAACATGTCTGATAGAGGGTGTGTTGTGTGCTGGAGATGTCTTACCTAGTATATGTTGTATGTCATGTAGGGTATGTCTCTTTGATTGGCGAGGCTTAGTAAAGTATATGTTGTGAGTGCTACACTGTGGTAGCTTGCTTGGAGGTGAGATGGTCCATGTGTCATGACATGATACAGTTTACAGTCACTGCATGTAGCCATGGTGGGGCGCGTCATAACCTGTGCAATGACGTTATGTAGTTTACAGTCATTGTTTGTAGCCATGGTGGGGCACGTCATAACCTGTGTAATCACATGATGTAGTTTACAGTCACTGTATGTAGCCATGGTGGGGCGCGTCATAACCTGTGTCATGACGTTATGTAGTTAAGTCACTGTATGCAGCCATGGTGGGGTGCGTCATAACCTGTGTCATGACGTTATGTAGTTTAAATTCACTGTATGTAGCTATGGTGGGGTGCGTCATAACCTGTGTCATGACGTTATGTAGTTTAAATTCACTGTATGTAGCCATGGTCAGTGCGTCATAACCTGTGTCATGACGTAATGTTGTTTAAATTCACTGTATGTAGCTATGGTGGGGTACGTCATAACCTGTGGCCAGGCGTTATACTGGCCAGTGGAAGATAAGGCGTTCATTGACAGTTATGCCTAACGGAATGAAATTGCTTAGTACAAACGAGCATTGCTGTGATATATAATAGTGCACCGCTAGCAAATAAAAAAATGCTACTTTTATTTTTGTTTTGCGATCCAATGTGTACAGAATTAAGGAGAATCAAATTTGATACATTGTTGAACGATGACTAACCTCGTTACGGTATGCTTCTGTATCACCACTGACTACACTGGCAGCAAGGATGACGTTGAAACCACAGGCAGCGTACAGCGACTTCACTAGGACCATATCTTATTTAGTTTTCAAGAAGAAGAAGAAAAGAAACACTCACACGCCGATAGCAATATTAAATGGGACCTCGCTTGAATATGATACTGTTACCATGGCTCGCTACACTCGTCAGAACATTACCATAGAGAACAATACAGAGCGATGGTATATTTGATTCATTTACAACTAACTTCTTACAAAATAATAGTAAACAAATATTTTAGTTAATCCGATCGCGACAAGGGAGTGATTATGAACAAATACCGTCTTCCTTTCCCACAACTTAGCCCAAGCTGCCCGACATAAACTGACTAAAGGAGGTATTGGACTCACTTGTAGACTTCAGTTAGTTGTCGGTCACCGCGATAAAAGAACTCCCTAAATGTTCAGATCATACTTCAATAGTTTCTGTGCTACGGTCCCATTGCTTCATACGAAATATTCATCGCCATCCTTCATTATATTCAGAAAATAATGTCGCAATAACATTCATAGCATGAGCACACGGAGTACTGGTTCTTGTGGTTTCAGTACTCGTATGCTATGTATTTGATGAGTATGACTCATTACTCACCCATACAACTTTGTAGACGTCTGTCGCCCCACAGCCACCAGTCTCCGGCAGTTAGCTTATGTGACTGAGTAGAATCTCTGCCCACCTTCCTTATGTACGCGAGTTCTACAAGTTGCCGGTTGTTAACTTTAGTCAATCATAACTGAATATTCGGTTCCAGACTGCCAAGAAGCAAATTCTAGCACACATGGCATGATCAACTGTCTTTCTCCTGTTCATGACAATCATGCTCACTGTTGGCGCCATAAGCTAATATGCATTAATGCTCTGATCTTTGCTTGCCCTTTATGTGTGTTTGACTCTTTTCAACATTTCAATTCACTTGCTTACACTTCGTTGCAATTTTACATGTTTCCAATATTTTGCTGAAAGTCGCATTTCATTTCCTGATACATCTTCAGAATAGAAAGAAAATTATATACTGTATTGTAGACACACTACGCCACTTTCAATGAGAAACGGCGCAAGGCTTACTCAAGTGATTACAACCAAGCACTTGCCGAGTGGGGACATGCTCACCTTTGTGTGCAATACAGCTACATGACACTCCAACATGTGAGAAAGTTTTTAAAATACGTAAGCTGATAATTTTGAACTTACACTCGTATTATTGGACCATAATGGTTATATACTTGTACAGAGGGAAGGGATTTTAATTGGATAAATGGTATAAAATAAAGTTATTGTGACAATGCTGTTGTTCTTGTAACTAACCAACTTAAACAGAATTGTGATTCCCCTAGATAGTTACGCAATAGTGAAGAGCATCATGACAATATAATACTATTGCAGCATATTTCATAATATATGAATAGTTCACAGTAGATATTGGTTTGTGTGGTGTAGAAGTGGCCATCCTTAAGGATGCTATGATTGTTGCAGAATCTTGGGAATCTCTTCGGCTGGGGAGAGTTCATGACGAGCCACTCACTGCTCGCCCAATGGGGACAACGCTATTGCGAGGAGAATCCTATCTACCAGGACTTCTGCTCTCACGCCATCTTCCTAGTTACTGGCTACAATTCCCCGCAGTTCAACAAGGTATGTAGCTTCAATTGTCAATTGATCACCGTGCAGAATCAAACTACCATGTTTGATCAGGCAAATAGTCCTGCTGCCCAGCGAACCACGAGCAAACACTCCAAATATCTGTAGATATAGTAAACATTATCAAGATAACCAGAGTTCACTGAACACGTTTCACAGCTGTACAATGATCACCATGTTAAAACGTCAGAGCATTAGATTTCACGGTGCACATACTTGAGCTATCACATTTATACCGACAAGCAATTCAGCTTAGCCTACAGTTGTGCACTATGCAACATATTAACCGTCAACAAGGGTGAATAGGGACAAAATTTCAAATCAAAAGTTCCAATACACGGTGTTAAAACCCGAGTTTTACCTTAAGGTAGGCACTTAATACTTTTACAAAACATAAATGTATTGATTTATAATTTGATTTAAGATACAGGTCTAAGCTAGGAATGTGTTTGAAATCGTGTCCCTATTCGCCCCAGTGTCCCTATTCACCCCAGTTGACGATATACATCTTCAGAGCTCACATTCACACATATCAGATGTCCCGGTGTACCTGGACAGTGATACTAACTGTTCAGAGCTCGTCTTACATTAACTCAAATTGTGAAGTGCCCAACTTGATGAAGTCCAAGACTTCTACATACCAAAAGTTCAGAATGCATTGATGCGAACATTTCAGATTTAAACATGCACTAACCTTTGTTTCGCAGTGACCAACATTCACTAAATAGAAATGGATAATGCTAAAAATAAACCAAATAAAATTGACTTTTGGCCACCATGTACTTAATCAAACCGTCCATAGAGTTTGACATGCATTATCGCCAGTGTATTATTACTAACTGTGAACTAACATCAACTGCCAAGTGCTTAAAACGCTCTGCTGTCCATAGCTCTCTGTGTACTTAACAGAAGATGTAAAAATGTTAACAGTCACCTGCTGAATAAACATGTTGCTCTCAATGGACTAACTGAAGGTGTATTACCATAGCATGTACTATTATCAGCTGAACGGCACTTACTATGTACTAACCCAGATATCTAGTGGTTAGGGACATAACATACAACTTTCAAGTGCCCAGTTCTTTCCATCTAATTACTTGTATAATTCATTGACGACAGCGCTTGTTATCTATCTATTCAGTGTGAACCACGAACATACTACAGTTGCACCTAAGTTATCACAACGTGCTCATACGCCAGTTTACCCATAGACACATATATTATTTTTATTTTTTCATTCACTATACATGTATAACATTTCATCATGCCTCTTATTTACAATATGCACACTCCAGCATTCTAGATAATTACTTCCTTCATATTTTAATTTATTGGTTGTGGACATATGCCACTTACTCGTGTTTAGCTGATAAAACTTGTGTTGAATGACAAAGTACAAAAAGAGAAACGGACATAAAACACACACAAAAAACAATCACAGAGGAATTCTGCCAGTTTATGTATATTATATATATATACATACATACACACATACACACACACACACACACACACACACACACACATATATATATATATATATATATATATATATATATATATATATATATATATATATATTTGACACCAAAGAATTCCAAAGGTAGAATTCTGTCGACTATCGACACAACACACAAACACAAAATACAGGCACAAATATAACCATATTCCCAAAATCAAAAAAGATAGAAGTAGACAAAACAGTGAACAGAGGAAAACAAACAAAATACAAGAGACAACACAAGTTAAAAACAACGAAAAAATAGAACGTTTCGTGAATTGCGATCTGTTCCCGTCTTCTGGCTAAGATGCGATTTCGCATTAAAAATAAAACTGGAGCATAGGCCTCCTGTTAACACTACTAAAATACTTCCCCCGCCTAGCTGTGAACTTACACCAACACCGACTGTCCAGTGCTTACAACAAATATATATCAGCATTCCAGAGTTAACTACAAAGTGTCAGTGTTTTACCAGATACATTCTCCAGCTGACCAGTGCTAAGGAAATACTGACATCGTTTGTATCTCTGCTTTTCACACAATTTTTTACTATGCCTACTTCACTTAGTACCAACACTACAACACCTAACACACCATATCCTCATTAACGTCTAGTACATATTAATCACTACACTGATAGTGTAAATATCCCACATTCTATACAGAATATATACTATATAACTTTCCTTTAGTTAGAATGTATATTAAAACAGAAAATAGTTTCTTATAAAGGTGTAAGAAATTTTGTTACATTCACGGGGTAAATAAAATAGTTGCTCATTTATATTTTCTACATGCTCTTACCACCGTATATAGGTTTAAATCTTTGGATGCAGCAGCTCAATGTTTTCAGAGAAATTTTTTAAAAATTTAGTGTATTACGATGTATTGCACAAAGCATATACAATATATGAGTACAGAACACGGTATTAAACATTTAAATCACATAATTATTGTTCACTTAAAATGGTTTTGCAACAGCTATGTACAGGTCTCACTAACATTGATGACTCGGTGTGATATTCTAAATCATTTCTTTGTTAGTTTATTACAAGATCTCAGGCTGCTAACGTGGTTAGCGAGTAGAGCAAATACGTATGCCGTACGCATTGGCCCAAAATACCACTTAAATAAATAAGACATATGCCCAGGCCCCAACTAGGGAGGGGGGAGGCGGGGCATACGCCCCGGGCGCCAAGCTTTAGGGGGCGCCGAAATCGCTTGCACTTATATCCTCGAAAAATTTCGGAAAGAACATAAACATAACATAATTCTAATCTACAAGGGGAAACAACGTGAAGCTTATTATTATAAAACAACTGGGACATTGAGGTTTTAAGCTTCAAATGTGTCCTTTATGCACGAAGAACGTAAGCAGAGTGATAGAGATTGGGGCGAGAGGGGTGTATAGATGGCGCCCGTCGCGCAATGCTTTGCGCATGGCATCGTGACTCATCGAGGACGTGAGTCATAACAGAGCTGTTCCTAAGTTGACATTGTTTGGCGTGGCGTATCGTGTTTTCAGTTTGTATATCTGTGGCAGTGGCTACCCTTGGTTATGTTGTCGCGAGGGATTTTTGTTGCTTTGAAATTTACCACTTAAAATGTCGAAAAAAACCTTTAGGAGCAGAATACTGAAAGAAGGCAAAGGAACGAGATAAAGCAGCACATCTGTCATCATCTTTCATGTCTTCATGGTTGACAGACACCAAATACAACAAAGGTATGTTAAATAAATTCACGCGTTGTCTTATAATATTTCAATGTCATGTTTGCTGATAATTGTGGAATAAACTTGCGAAATCACCAGACACCTGTTGCCAGTCACATTTGGTTTTTTGTTTGGGCAATGCAACTTTTCTATTATAGAGCACTAAAAAAGCCCTTCTGAACTAAATTCAAAGAACTTGTTTGTCGTACTAGTCGTAACGAACGAAAGGATGAAATGTCAAGTTCACTCGATGTCTTGAGTCTCTCCTAACTGCAGCATTGTTGCCGGGACCCTTTGCACTGCAGACGGCTGCACAACCAATCATTAAAGGGCCAACCTCGTTGCCATAAAATCACTTATAGCGTGTTTGAAGAATACGTTTTACACTGAAACTAATGCACTTCTGTTTACGCCGTTTGTCTACGAAAAAACACACACTTCAGACGACTACCTCTAAGTACTTACAAGACAGCACACGTATTATAAATCCCCTTCTACGGCATGTCAAAATCGTTTAAAACGGGGTTTTCAGGCTGCTATAGCAGTTAATATACTAATAGGATACATGGGAAACCACTTAAGGGCAGTGCATTGGACTTTAGTAAAGTGATTTCGTAAATAAAACAATAGGGTCACCACTTCAAGTCCCATAGGAAGATAGTTTTTTTCGCGAAGCCTGCATGCCTTACCCGTAGAAGTGACGCACCGTTATTAGCCCATACGACGTCGCCCTAAGTACCATACCTCACTAACACAAGCACATGTGCCAAGAAGCGGGCCCCCTAATAATATATGAACTTCATTTTGATCACAGCGCGCTTTAAACTTATCTGCCTTGCGACTATCTCTGTTTCGGTGTAGTCTACTGTATCCTCGTGAATCGTAGTCGCGGGATTTTGTTACATTCGATTATTGATGCCATAAGGACTCGGTTCCAGGGCCCTAAAAGCAATTAATGACAAGTTCTGCTTTTTAGATGGGAGTAACATTCAAAAGATGGACGCGAAGGGTTTGATGACTGCAGCCCAAAAACTGGCTGAAACACACAAAGATGACATCAATGAAGAAGAAATAGTTCAAAAAGTAGAAAGTTTTAAACACCACGCCTTAGCAGTTGATGACAATATGAAAACAGCTCCTGCACTAACTCTCTTGAAGCTCATTTACAAACACAGACTTGAAGAACGATATCCAAACCTGATCACAGCCCTTAAGATATTTTCAACTCTTCCTGTAACTGTTTCTTCACGCGAAAGAAGCTTTAGCAAATTAATAATAGTGAAGAATTATTTAAGAAATAGTACGGGGCAAGATAAACTGTCAAATCTGAGCATTATTTCCATATAATACAAGAGAGCATCGTTTATTTGCTATGACATCACCAAAATATTGGCTGCTAACATGTCTCGCAAGATCAATTAAAATATTTAAATACATTTTATGACGACGATAAACACAGTGCAATAAATAAGTCTAGTTATAAGAAATCACCAAAGTCACAACTGTTCATTAACAAGTTTTAACATACGAGACTTTATTTCTGTGTTTTCGAATATTAATTAATTTGAACTGTGATTATTTTTATGAGTAGAAGGAAATAGCCGATCCGGGTACAGGGGCGGGGGGTTGAGGGTGTGAGGATGACCTTGACCTTTGACCTTGACCTTTGACTTTGACCATGCCCTTGACATTTGACCTCTGCAACCCGACACTCCGATGCCATATTGTTTCCGGCCGCTATCTTGTTTCCGGACGCCATTTTGTTTCCGGGCCGCCATCTTGGAGGTTTCTTCCGAGTCTTTCAAAAAAATTTTGATTTCACATTCCATTATATCACCACATGTATTCAAAAAATCAATTCAATAAAAAATATTTTATATAAAATATATTTTTAAAATTATATTTTAAAAACACTTTACATAAAAATTATTTAGTTAAAAAAATTACATCCGGTATGCTCGGCCAAGCTCGTTAAACTTCGGGAATCTTCGGCCATGTTCTGTAACCTTCGGCTAGACCTTATAGATATTGCTAATGCCACCATCTTGTTATTGTTACAGAGTTGTTTGCTAGGGTCGCAGCTGTCGTTACCATATTCGAGTTATTGATTATTCAATTCTAGTGTTGTACTTTATATAAGGTTAACATGCTATGCAGTATACGTGTATACATAATCCCTAATATTTTTAATAACCAAAAATGAAAAATCAACAATTATTATTTATTATTTAACTTCTTGCGCAGAGTACCCGATCGATTATCAATCAATTGAAACAATATTTTTTTTTTAATTTTGTATTATTACATGATTTAATCGATCAATTATCCTAGACTCTCGAACATATACCCGATCAATTTCCGATAAATTTAGTAATTAATTTTGATACTTACTTGCACATCTCCCAAAAATAATGGACAGCACCCGACCTCTTCAGTATCCAGTAAGGAAATGAGTATAGTTTTGTATAACCATGCAGTTTTCAACAGTACCTTCCCATCTCCCCTCCTTACCCATCCTTGCTCCTTCTTCAACACCATTACTGCTGCACCTGTCAAAACTTGTCACAGCTTCTCTTCCTGCATCACTTGACCTTGAACTGTGATTGCACATCCCACTCCTTTCCCCTCTCCATCACCAGAGCTGCTGTACCTGTTTGAACCTGTCCCAGCTCACTTCCCCCCTCCTTTACCCTTTTCCCCGTCATTACTGCTGCATCTGTCAGAACCTTTCCCAGCTTCTCTTCCTACATCACAAGGCCTTGAACTGACATTGCACTTCCCCCTACTTTCCCCTCTTCTCCAACTATACTGCTGCATACATCAGAACCTGTCCCAGCTTCTCGTCCTGCATCACATGACCTTGAACGGTCATTGCACTCTACTCTCTACACCACCGTCATTGTCAGGCATGTCACAACCTATCACAGCTTCACTTTCTGCATATACTCGAGTGTAAATAACTACTTGAGCCCTGTGTTTTTTATGTTGCTGCCCATCATCGTCGCCTACTGTAGTTCTCCACATATTTTAGTTATATTTTTATTACTAAGACTGCTTAGATGTTTGTATGATGTCCCACTTATGGCTTATAATATTTTTTAAACCTGTGTATAACTTTTAAGTAATCTTTTAATGATTTGGTTTTACACATTTACATGTTCTAGACTTCTGATTATTTATACATATTTTGCCCCTGTACTTGTTCTGTGAGTCTATTTCACATATTTGTGTTTAATTTCTTAACACTTATACAGTTACTTGGTGTGGTAATGCGCCTTGAACAGTTTCGAAATGTAGTCTTAGTGGAATCTCATGATTTCTGTAGTAGTCTTCTAGTAGCTGCTAGTAGTGTACCACACATCTCTTCTTTGCAGTCCACTAGCAATGTAGGTGTTGCATTAGTTACTAGACTTGGCCAGATAATGATGTCGTTTCAGCTTATTGAACGGACTTTTTCGCTGTACCCAGGATATAAGTCACAGTCGGGAGAGAAAAAATTTTCAACACATTAATAACATTCAGTATATTTGTAAGGGAAATAGTATGCTACAGTGACAAATTAAATATAAATAGTCAAATAAACTCGACTTAACTTTTAGTCAGCGTACCCATATGGTAGAGAGTTTAAAACATCTTAACACACGCATAGATTGTCGTCTAGCCAAATAAGCGACAGTTTGTTGCTACACTTGGAATAAAGACACTTTTTTCATGACATTACACTATGTACCTTTACTTGCATAACGTTGTCTCTGTTCAGAGCTCTGATGTAATCCTGTAAGGTAATTTTCTTTTTGATCACACATGTTTAAATTCCTTTAGCCTTTTTGTATACTGTCTCGTAGCACCTGTAGGCTGAATCCTTCGCTCGCAGTCCTACAAACTTAGTCATAGGCAGAACGTTAAATTCGTCTTTGAATTTGTCTATAATCTCTTTGGTTTAAGGCAAGTAGCATGGGTAGGCCGAATTATCGAATTCATTCTGTATAATTAAATCGAAGTAGTTCTCGTACTATATTTCACTGAGTAAACGAGAATATAATGTAGATAGCTGTAAGCACGCAAACAGAGCGCGATGTAGTTGTCTGACCTTGTCAAAGTCAAGAGAGAAGCTACAGGTTGCAATGTCACATGACACTGCCTTCGTGACACCTGCATGGTGTCAGTAACATCCGCCCACGTGCATACTGCTGCGCTGTGCGAGGAGTCAGTGTGGGAAGCGCAGGGCAAGCACTCTCGCATGTCGTTGTTGCATGTTGCAACCTGACTCGACTCTGGACTCTGGAGTCTGCTTGCTCACCTGTGCGGTGTCTGGTAACATACGGTCTCGCTGCTGGACCAAACCAGGCAAGTACACAGCCGTCCATTTCTCCAAGACACAGTCTATGTATGTATCCTGTTTATGCAAAGAAAAACACTGTTCTGACGAGAACAATAGCAAAGCCTATTATATATACTACCACGCCTTACCTCTCTGCAGCACAGTGCCAGACACTTCCTACCCTAAGGTTACATTTTAAGTAATAAGAAAAATAATGTCACTACTACCCTGTTAACTCAGTGGTAGCATGTTTTTAATTTAATTTAATGGTCCAGGAATAGTATCTCTGTCATTGCACGATTGTATATATTTTAAATGGGACTGTGATATTTTGCTAATTTAAAGCGTGCACATATGAGCCTTCAACTAGTACGAAATTACCGTATCATACTTGCAGACTCTACAGCTATTTAAAATAAGTGTTTTATGTGTTAAAATAAGGTGGGGCGAGAATTGCACGCGCGGACATGTAATATGGAGATCGTGGGTTCGAATAACAGTACATTCACTCCGATATTACGTTTACCAAATTTATTTCGAAATCACTCAAGAACATTGCTTTACATGACTTAAGACTATGTTTAATTAATTTCTTGTTTTCCTGCTTGCTTGTTTGTTTGAGTGATTTGTTCCATTCCTGATCACATCGAGATCGACGAAGCGTAAAAGGTTACATATCTACTGTATAACCTATCTACTTATAATCATTTATTCATATATGAGTCGACTAAACATACTTAAACACATGTCCAATACTTGACGCATAGACACAAACACTCTCTTAGCTTCACACAGAACTATGTACATACATTCCGAACACATCACCGGAAGCACAACACATAGCACATCAAATGTCTCAAAGAGTGACACCACATGCATTTCTTTCGGATTTACACTAGTGTTTTCTCAGATTTAACAAGAAAACTACTTACTATAGTATTATAGCTACATATAAAATTGTAGCCGCGTTTCTATAGTATTCCATGCTTTTAAATTCATATTGCAGATATGTATACGCGATGCGGAAACAGTTAACAAGCATAGATATAAAAATTTAACCCTGTAGTTAGTTTTCATCACTGGATGATCCCGTCCATTATAGACGTTCACTTTTCATCTACAACAGACATCATATACGATACGCAACATGAAGGTAAAATACATTATACTGTATTATACTAATAAGCGGGAACTAAAAATTTTTACGTGTAAACCTTTTTCTCCATTCGTTTTCACACACAGTATGTAAATTAGAAATTAATTTGAATTTTTTCGTACCTTCAAGAGATTCTTCCATACCCATTCCAGCTCTAATACGTCTTTATTTCTATTTAAGTTCATAACTCAGTCCGACTTGAACCCAACCATTCTAAACCATATCAATTCTTCCAGATTTAATGTAATCGATGTTGAGCACCAACCAAAATCTCTCACTCACCCTAATGTTTCCATACGTAAAGAAAATACATAAACCTTATAGCATTAATTAACACGAGATCAAACTTATATACTTATCTACAATACTCGTCTTAATTTTAAATGCCCCCTTCTTCCTACCCTACATACACTTATCATAGTCGGACTCTTAACTAACCATGAAGAAAATAATCACATTAGTCCGCGTAGAAACAAATATTATATTTCTACCAAAACATTGAAAAATTCTATTAGTATTTTTTTTATTCAAATACTACAGCTATTCATATTTTACTTTACATGAGTCCATCATAATTCATACCATTCAAAATTACAACTGTTCATAAAAAGAACATTTTATAAGATGAACCTAAAGTTTGCTAAAACAGTGAATATAGGTAAGCATCCCATCGAACCCAGGTTCAGTAGGGCGCGAGATGTCGGTACACTAACAACTGCTAACGGCAAGTTACACCACACGCAAGGCTACACAGTGATTCGCAATGGCGGACATCATTCTTTATGTAACATAGCGAGCTGAGATTGAATACTAAATATAAAAACTAGAATTTCTTTGCTACCTTCCGTATTTGACAGGTCTGTTTGTACCTCGTAGAGAAGTTTCGCGCAAAATATTGTTTTAGAAAACTAATCTTTGTCAAGTATATTCTGTTAGGAGTCGGTTTGTACGAGTTACCTTGCAAGAGTTACAGCCAAGTAACCTTAGATCTTTCCATCTCACTCTTCACATATATCATTAACTAAAATTATAAGTTTACACATACCTGGTAATAATATTTTTAATGTAAAACTGACCATGCAATCACAGTTCTGTTCACCTGATATCGCATACATTATTAAATTTCTCCGATATTTTCTGCAAACATATTAAAACCTACCATTAACGAAACCCCTTAGAGCTGATCACTACAAATAAATCTATATCATACAGAACCGATCCATACATACCAGAATTCGATTTATAACTAATTTAATAGGCCCTATACAAAAATACATAAAACTACTAAAGTCGAGTTGCACCTATTAAATTTCAAAAGAAAAAAAAATTTCCTATGCACATCTAACATCAATAAAATTATTAATTATCTCATACATTATGAAATATTTTACTTCTGCGATGACGTTTCTTAATCTTAAGCTCAGTTTTTTTGCTTTTAACTAACTATTCTCTTTTATATTACCGTCATTATTCATAATTTTTATTATCTCCATGTTCACTTTCCACACTTGTTCTGAATTTGAACATTAATAAAATAAATTACGAAGCGTCAAAGAACACTTCCATAAAAGATTTACTACTCCAAATCTTGTCAAACTAACGTAACTACCGTGCAGTTATCAGTACACTTTGACACAATACCTATCTATAGCATCGTCTTCAGTCTTTTCTGTAACCATCTAGCACTACCAGTCAAATATTATATACTATCTATGCTACTGTAAACCGCTACCTAGCACCACTCAATCCATAGCCCAGCGTCACTTGTAATATTCGATTTACAAACTACCTACTAAATTATCAAGTTAGATCAAACTTAAAATCAAATTATCATTTTAGATTTTTATGCATCAAAATAAAACCATACATCCAAAAGCAATTTATCTTCCACACGAATCATATATTACAATATTATCTCAGCATTCATTAACCAACCGAGGCAGATCACATAGTAAACTATTCGAAATTGTACGTTAAGTCAATATCAACAGATATTTCCAAATAATATACAAACTGCACTATTCAATCATATAACTTAACACTACCAAAATCTGTCACTGTTATATCAATTATCAGTAACTGTATCATGCTGTATACTGTTACAAAATGGTTTATCTTGTAAGTCATTATTATATTGGGGGTTCATAAGTTATTATTAGGTTGGGGGTTTCACTCAGATGGTAGCTACACTGCGGGTTTATTTAGATATTATTTAGGGCTAAATGACTTAAGACAGTTATGGTTAAACGGGCATTTACTATACTACAGTGGCAGGTACTCTGAATACAAAATAGGT
>PNEQ01005821.1:0-21217 GCA_003012365.1 Medauroidea extradentata
GATTTGTTCAATATACAGCCCTTCGAACATAATTCCTCCCTGACTCATGTTTATTCGTAGTGATAGTCCCTGTGTCTGTGTGTGAACTTTAAATGAGTACGCTTGTGGGGAAGGGTGTTAGTGGAAATTGAGGCCGGACAGCTTGTCCAGGTATCTCGGCCGTGATTGTTCACGAGACCGTGGTGATACGGTCTCAACTGTTACAGAAACTATGACAAACTGTAAAATGGGCACAATTTGAAAGAGGAATGTGTATAATTTTAACAATGCTAAAAGAATCCTTAATTTCAATTTTTACACGTTGAAAATAAATTTAATCTTTATTTTTGTCACAATAAAAAAAAACATTTCTGTTATGAATGCTTCAGGTACATTCCTTTGTGAGGGATAGTTTGGTTTATAGTAACATTAATATTATACTTCACGTACATTATGTTTCCGCCATAAATGTTTTCACCAAAATGAATTTTTACATAACAATGGCGACTCTAGATCACTAGCACAAAAAGAATGCATTGCTGTCATAGCGCTGCAAATGAGTAAATACGTAATTATACTGTCACAGTAGTGTTTTCTCTTAGAACCCCAATGATTTAGAATCATTCCATTTATTGACTATTATATTATCAAAACACCAGTTTTTTTTAACCTGTTGTTGTGTGTGTTTTATTCAGCATCTCCCAGTAGTGTTTCTGTACACTAAATGTATCTCTCTTACAACAATATTTTGTGTAGTTTGTTCGGTTGCTCTTCCAAGATGTCTCGGTACACATTGGTAGTTTCTGCACCGTATCACTAAATCACTATGTTTTTAAATAACTTTATTAAAACTGGAATGTTTAGCGCAGGGCTCAGTTGTTTTATGCAGACTGTACACTGTGACTGTATAGGTGGTTCCCGATAAAGTAAGCACTTTTGACAACCACGTTGTGGTATAGAATAATTATTAAAAAATTTTATTTAGTGTAACCTTAGACAATAACTTTTGAGTATGGTACAGTTATCTAGATTGTTACTTAAGGTGATTTGTTGAATTTAAAAAGGGGCAGGAAAGTACAATTAACTGAAAGGAAAAATGTACTAGGGCTACAAAAATGCTCACTTTCTGGAGCACCGCCTTCACTTACAACTTGCTTCTCGGAAGCATAAAAGTAGTTCTTTGAGTGATGTTCAAGGTTTTCCTTGTAGTCATTTTCCTTTGGGACTTCAAGCAATGTCCATCGTACAATTTTATTTTTGGATAATACGAAATAAATGCCAATGCACGCCTCTCGTTTTGCACTTTACGAATTCAAGTGATATTTTTGGAGCTAGAGCAGTCTAAAAAACAAGCCTTTTAATTTTAAGCGATCTTGAGAGGGCCGAAAAGCATGTTTCTAACAAGCACATATAGTTTGAAGTGTGTTTTCTGTTTGAGATAAACTTAATATTAGTAAGTTAAGCGGTTTTGCATAAAAAAGAATGTGCGTGACATGCTACAACTACTGCACCGTCCATTACCTGGATCTGGTACATGAGCCGTGCTGTAACGTGATACGGATGGTATTTTATTCTTGTATAACTATTAAAAATGTTTTCAATGTGTTTATCTACGAAAAGAAGACACACTTCAAACTGTGTTCCTTTGGCCATCCACTAATTAAAAAAAAGATTACCAAATGCCTCAATAAAAGTGCTAAAAATTACTTTGAGGTAAAGAAGGGAGGTAAGTACAATTTTTAGTTTGTTTTATATTTATTTGTACCATATTTAAACTTGACGATGGCTTTCGTCTTGAACTTGGTAAGCGTGGCAACATCATAAACTTATCTGTGTGTGTGTGTGTCTGGAACTATAGTTACCGTCACTGCCTTAGGTCATGGTAGTTACCACGAAAATTCTAGTCTCTGTTTGAAATCACAAAATTTATAAATGTATGTAAAATTATGTAAATTTTGCAATTATTGTGTGTTTCGTAACAAAACGTGTCTTTGATTTTAGATATATATTGTACGTGATTCGACAAAAATCGATCTTTGACCACGAGGTGAGTTTCGAGAGTATTGAAGTCGACTGAAAAATAGCGGTGGCGATTGTTCAAGTTACGTAACGCAACATGTTTGTTTGTCCTGGTAGCGTATTATATGTTACCACGTAATACTTTTTTGTGGCATGTAGTGATAAAAAAATTTCCGTATTTACATTTTAACAAGGAAGAAAGATTATAAGAACAACTAATTTTACATTTGAAATGTGACGTTAATTTGGCCAGAATTCGTTTCTTGTGAAAACTGCATTAAATTTTGTTCATAAATCTCCAAAAATACAAGAAACAACTGACATAATCCAGCATAAATTTTACCGGTGGCAGATAACATTGAAGACAACGAGGATAAAATTGTTGCGTCTGAAATCGGAAATTTACAGGCAGAACATATAGGTAGTATAGGTTATTCAAAGTTATAAATTCCTTTATCACTTGTGTTTGCACCGTTGCAACTTGAAATTATTAATCCAGATGCTATTTTGTAAAATATGGAGCAAATAAATTTATCTGACAGTTTGGTATAATCAAAATCATTGTAGGGTAAACACAACCTAATTAATTGCAGAATTTTTTTTCACAAAGTTTTTGATTTTTCCGTTGGAATAAATTATATTTATTCTGCTTATTAATATTGCTTATAATCTGTATGTCCTCATTCTGTTCATATGGATTTACTGTAATGATTTTTAGGTATATACAACACAGGTTAAATGTTGTAACATTCGTGTAGATTTTCTACCATTAAATTTAAGTTACATATTTATTAATAAAATATTTAACTAAGATAAGATACTTTCCACACATTCAATACAGTGACAATATATCTTAGCCTGCAAAAAAATTAGTAAAATGTATTATAAAATAACATGAAAAACAGTAAAAATATTAATGAAATCTCATTAAAATTGATAAGTCATTAAAATATTTTCAATTAAAACAGATTTGTCTAGTATCGTACATGTGAAACATGAGAACAAAGTAAGTGCAATAATGTGTAATTGGGGGGCCGCTGTGGTCGAGGGGTTAGACCTCCTGCCTCCCACCAAGGCAATCCGGGCTCGATTCCCGGCAAGGTCAGTCCCCAGATTTTCGCCTGTGGGAATCATGCTGGATGATGCAGTTGGTCAACAGGTCTTCTCGGGGATCTCCCGTTTCCCCCATCCCTTCATTTCAGTGCCGTTCCACACTCACCTCATGTCACCCCTCACCAGCGCTGAAGACCTCGATGTTAACCGCTGACCAAAATCTCTCATTTACCATATGTGTAATTGGTGAACATTTGCCTGTATGGATGTGTCCAGTGTAATTTTTTTTTATAAAATAGTTGGGCACAGCCTACAGTTTTATGGCCAGATTGAAAGACAGATAATATTAGTGAATCATTTGTGACTCAGTCAATCATAGTGACATATTTTCAGAGTTTGTGCTTCCAGTATTAGGTATATCTAGCGGATGTTAGGAAATCTACTACAAAGCAAAAAAAAAAAAAAAAAAGGTAAAATGTTGGTTTTAATCTTAAGTGAATGTGTAGTTAAAACACACAAAAAAACTAATGTAAAGTCAGCTGGCCTCACCAGCCACGTTTTCCTTCTTTTTCTTTCTAATTTTGATGTAGTTTGCTCGACTCCAGTGTTGTCTAACACCGACCACAATGCTGGCCCACACATAAGAGCCTCTAACTTACTAAGGCAGCAACCAGTCACTTTGGTTTAGTTTCATATTGTGTGCAGTGTGAAGTGAAGCCCCACATTTTATAAGTTGCCCGGTCGATGTGGTGAGCATGTCCGGCTTTCTGAGTGTAAGTGCATCGTTTGTTCGCAGAGATTTCATTATTTTAGTTAAGTATTTTTTTATTCATTATTTAGCTATAATTTCTAACATCAAGATCTGTGGATGAACTTTAGTCCTGCGAGGATATGGAATGCCATCCTGAAGCAAGAAGCTGTCAATTTTAAAACAAATTCATTTGTAACTAATCAATAATTACTGCAGTAGGCTACATAGGGCTAGTGTTGGCTTAATTTTCATAATCATTAATTTATTGATATTGATCAGTCAATTTTGTCGTAGGGAGTTCAGACTAGTCGCATTTTGTTCAGCTATGTGTTTCATGAATTTTATCTAAGTAACTTGTTGATGTATTTTAATGGCCATATGGCGTATCTCACATTTTAAGTTTTGTGTAAGTTTGATCTTTGTGGATGGCCTCAGGCGTGTAACAGGTTGAGGCCTGAGGAGCACGTGAGGTTGGACAAAGGGCCTTGAATTCTGGGAATCGCCCGTTGCAAAGGTTCCGACGATGACCGCAATGTATCACTCCGCCAGTGACACCTTTAGCATATTGTATAATTTTATGTCAACATGTTCTTTTTAACATAATCTAGAAATGTATGTAATAAGTATATATTGCCAGGAGTCGTATATTTTAAATTGAGAGTTCTAAGCAGCTTGTGTACGGCATAATAATTAAAAGATTTTCGAAGGGATGTGTGCGCTGGGTTGGAGTGGAGGCTATGGCACCCTTGGTCAGCCTCGCATGCCCGATGCGAGACGAGGACGTGTCTCCACCGCGCTCACGTGGCTGGGTGGACTACGTGATGGCGAGGGCCGTGTGCCTAAGATGAATTAGCTTCATATTTCTTTATTTACATTCTATTTCTATCAATTCGCCGCTTAATGGAAGTCACGGTAATCATTTGAGTGGCGCGGTAATTTTGGTACGAGTTTACCGAGACGTTTGGACGTGATGTACGCTGGCCTGAAGGAACTCTTTATTTGTAGCTCTTGCAAATGGCCTAAGTTATAATATTTTGTATTAGTAGCCCACCGGTGGAGCGGTTTTTTTTTGTTTGCTTGTAATGCCAAGTGACTTTGCGCCTAAGTAAATGTGCCATTCATATAAAATCTGATTTTACAGTATTTAATTTCCGAGCTCTTGCACGCCTTCGTACCTACGAAATACCCTGAGATGAGAGCTCTCTCTCTACCGCACCTGATGCTGTGGTAGTTTGAACAGACAGTATGAAAACGTTTTGTATGTGGTAATTTGGGGCTTAAGGCCATGATCTCTCGTTTATTTCAAACAATTGCAAATAACTCTAATATTTTGTAACCAAATCCTTTGAAAAAATTTGAGGCAGTGTACAGTCATACGATACACAATTTCGCCCGAGCGTTTTTAAAAATAATGTACCGTTTGCGAGTAAAAAATTATTTTGCTTCATTTTGGCTTATTTTCACAACAAAATGTGTACTATTTCGGGGGCAAAAATCTAAAAATCAATTTGGTGTATTGCAACAGAAAAATTCATATGATAACGTTGATATATAAGTGTTAAAACTGCCAAAGAAATTTTTGACATATATATTAATTTGCGTTACAAAAAAATATTTTCGAAACCACTGCTAAACCTTAAGTACCACACCATAAATTTGCGCCGAAACGTAGCAAAGGTATTTACGGTTATAATATTTGCCACTATACGGGGTACGTTTTACAAAGTACAAGAATTACTGTATTACCATACGTGATTATGTCTGTCTCATGAAAGAATTAGATATTTTGAGATTTCTCTTCTGAGAAATGTGCCTGGCTGTTCCATTGTTTGGAGCTTTAAACCTACCTGGCTTCCTGGAAAAGCACAGTCTCCACAATCCTGTTTACAGACATACTTCTCAGAAGTGAACTGTCAAAATGTGGAATTCTTTCATGAGATAGGCTATATATGATGTATGTGTTCTTTAATCGTGTTTTGAACCCGTGCCCACGATGTCATGGCTGAAACATTGGTTGTTCGATATCTGTGTACTGCAAGACGGGACTAAATCAGTGCTGTGTTGCCATTGTTTGGCCCGAAAAAAATTACATCGTACATTTTGTTGCTGACTTTTACATTTCCAATTTCCGCACCGGATTCACATGGCGTGATTCTTGTACGTCCTATATCTCTCTCTCTCTTTCTCTCTCTGTGGACGTATTCGAAGCCGTGTTGCATTTATTTTGTAACGTGATGCTGGTTCATTGTAGTGTACTGTATGGGAACGAATGTCCAGGACGTGGCAACGCTGGAGCACGACTGTCTTACTCCCGCGCTCGGAGACAGTCGGCGGTCCACACAGCATCACGGCGAGGGTCGACGACCCTACTTGCTGGCTCGCTAACTGTCCGCCTCCCCCCTCCCTCTCACAATCTCTGTCCCCCGCATCGCTGTACCGAGAACTCGTCCCACACACCTCCTATAGCGTCACTTGGCCTTCCTACCTGCTCTTGAAGAAATGCGAGCAAATCTTTTCTGATGAAACTACTCAAGGTCATGCTCCACAGCTTTTTCTGTGTTACACTCGGGGATAATAATTTTTAAAGCTTACACATGTTTGGCAGTTTCGTTGAAAATGGTATTGCCGAATTAGCTCAAATTTACAAGATAAGACATTTTACGGTTTCGACTGATGAGTCAGACATTTTACGGTTTCGACTGATGAGTCAATTAACAACAATTTCGTTAGTTACACGATCATATAAAAACATAATATTAACTGTATTGGGGGGAGGGGAGGGGGGCGTAAACAACACGGTGAAAACCTAACTGCCTAACAGATCTGTTCTCAGTTAAGGTGTATGGAGAGGTACAATGTCGAGTGGATGCCTTGAATACTCAGTCGTCAATAAAATCTGAACTAGTTATCGAAATTCGATGAGATTTTTGCCGAGTAGGTATTTTATTTATATATCACTATTCCATTTTTGTAGATATTGTGGTTTCATGCTCTTATTTTTCTATAAACAGTTTTTATTTTTTACACGAAAGTAAAATGAGTGAGTGAGAGATTTTGGCCATCGATGTCTTCAACGCTGGTGAGGAGAGTGGAAGCAGCGCCGGAATGAAAGGGCGGAGGGAACGGGAGATCCCCGGGAAAACCCGCCGACCATCGTCCGGCACGATCCCCACGTGCGATAATCCAGGGACCGATCCCGTCGGGAGGCGGAAGGTCTGTGGCACCCCTCGAAAGTAAAGCATACTACCGCAAGTGCTATATAAATAAACGTCCGCTGATAAAATATCTACTCGGCACAAAAAAAAATCTTGTAGAATTTTGAGAGATTAGTTCAGATTTTATGGACGATTGACTATTCCAGACGTCCGCTTGCAGCGTGTTAAGAGAAAGTCATTTTAAGAAATAAAGACATTGAACACACGTTTAATATTATTAACGAAAATAAATCACATTTAAAACTATGCTTCTCTAGTTCCGTTTTCTAGATATGCTTAGAAACATTGATTCGGTGCACCTCAAAATTACTAAAAACGGCCACTGTCACATACAAAATACCAACTGGAATAGTAAAACAAAATTCGAGAAGCACGCGCAGGACTTTACTATGCAGTTTCCACAAATAAAACAAGTACAGTCACCACTTAAGTCCCACAGTAAAAACGTTACGGCGGAAACACTGCGCGCGCGTTTACGACTTGAGCCGTAGAGGCGATATCACAATACATGTGCCGGCCGACGTCGCCCGTAGCACCTCACTGATTTTCGCCTCACACACACAAACATACCCTTCACCAGGCGGCAGCCTTAATGTGAGTAAGCATTACGTAAAAATATTTTCTGTTAGTGTTTTAATTTTTCCTGAATGCCGAGATTATCTCTATCGTATTTTAAAAATGAATTTACAGCACCACCTAACAAAAATAGTTAAATAAATATCACTACCTCCGTATCAAAATAAGCCGTTGAAACGACCGTTTCCATCTCTAGAAGGCTGTAACATCACCCGTCCATCCGTGATAAGTTGACTGCTGACTGGCTGGAAGTCACGTGAGCGACGGATCGTTGTAAATTGTACTTTAGTCCTACTGTTCATGTGTTAGTGACATAGCGGAGTGTACAACGTACAGGTCTGCTGTATTGATATTACACAACAACGTGATCCAACTTACGCTATCAACAGTACATCATGTATGCGAACTTTACTGCAGAATCTATGTCCATGTAACATTTTTTTGTTCCACTAGATGTGAGCATTGATTCCCCAGAATATATTAAGTCCATTCGACTACACAGCTTCCAGCAGTTTCAACACTGTTCACTACAATTAGAATATGTATTCCCATATTAATTTCTATGTTTACTGAAAAAAAATGTTAGTATTAAATTTCACGCAGTAACGTTGAGACATTTCGCAAAGATTGATTCCAAAAGTGCTCACTTTTGCATGAATAGATTATATTAGCTTAGCAAAGAAACATGGAATTCTATCCAGTTGCAACGCAGTTCAAATGCAATGCAGACAGACCCCTTAAACTATTGCAATATACCTTGAGCTCACATATTAAATGTTTCACTAGACAACACAAACCTCAAGGAATTACGTCAAGTAGATACTGCTCTGTGCTTAGTTCTATACATTGTGAGTTAGCGTGGCATGAAACATTCCCATAGTCCTTAACTTATATTTAATATATTAAAACATAAAATATGCCAAACACAAAGGACATTTTTGAACCATTTGACTGACGCTAAAGGTATAATCACACATACAAATATATATTAGATTTAACTAGGCCTACTAACACTAAAATAACATTGAAGGGACCACTTGGCAAATTATTACACAATTTTGTTACCAAAATACACCCAATAACACAATTATACTTATTTGAATATATTTTCTTGTCCTGCACGGCAAGAAAATAATAATTAGTTAGACCAAACAGATTTTGCTCACTGTGTTTGCTAACTTTATTTTTATAAATTGGTGTACGCACATATTTGTTAATAGCGTTAAATTACACCACAGAATTATGTTTTTGTGTTATTTGTATTGATATTGTCAGCACAATATCTTCTATTTGGTTGAAAATTTGGATTCAAGAAAACGTAGGATATGTTCAAAACAAAACGCTTTGAAGAAATTCGAGACAGTTATTAAACTGAAAGACAAAATGGCCGCAGTTATGACACCAATGTGCCGTGTCATGTTATCCAATAAACATAATAAAATAAATAAGAAGCAACATTGTATTGTATGAAAGGCCGTTTAGACACGAAGCTATGACCCGGCGCATTTTTGCGAGCGGCAAAGATCACAGTTCCGCTCGGCTGTCGCCTTTATGGTGTCGGCCTTCAAGGTCAGACCCTCCACGCCGCGTCAAATATCACAATGGTGCCAACACAATGGAGCCGCAGACCAGGAATGCGGCTTATCATCGAATGAAATTGCGAAATTCCACTCCCTAGCAGTGCTGCACCTGTCTTTCACAGTACAGACTTTTTTTTTTACCCCTCCTCCTAAAGTGCTTTGAGTAATTATAAGAATCAGAAAGAAGAGAACAACACGGGCGATTGTGACACGCGTGTTTAATGAATCATCGACTCTATGCGCAAAACCACCTATGTGCAAATTAAAAAAAAAAATTGCAAGCAAGTAAGAAAACAAGATCACAAAATACTGTTAGTGTTTGGGGTATTCTATCAAAGAACTACGTACACATAATTCACTTGCATTAGTCTGTACACTTTAAGTCGGCCGCCTACCCCAGCTACAAATGCGTTGCAGTGTTTTCGTAAACAGGTTTTTCTACGAAAATATTCCACGTGTGCCAATTGTGCCAACGTACGAAAATAAAAACTTCATACAAGGCCGGAACCTCATTATTAAGGGCGCGTTATACCACAATTTTCATCGCCATGTTTTTATTTTTATATTTGTACCAGATTATTTTCTTGTCTTGGACACAAAATGTGACTAAATTTTACTCTTATAAAAATTGTTTTTATCTCGAGTAGTTTTTAAGTAATGGCTCGTAAAAGCCAAAATTTGCATGTTTCCGTTTTACGGACGACACTAAAACCAACTTACTTACCTAACTGGTAACAATCACAGTGAATAACGACATTGTGGTCAACAAATTCAGCTATGTTAAACCACAAAATAAAATAACACTGAACATTGAAACAAAGTTATGAAAAAATATTTTCGTGTCAAACTCATGGCCACGGCCGTAGATGTACAAGTCTGGACACTCGCCTGGAAACTTGACCCTCTTGTTGCATGGCTGCAGTTCGCCAAGTTACCGAGAATGTTGTGCGTCTTTGGCGCTGCAATCAGGGCGGTCGGTCTCAAACTCCGCCCACTTTTTTCCAGTGTTTACATTATAAAAATAAACAATTGATCAATTTATGAAATACTTCCTTCACTCACAATCCTAAAGCATTGTTACAGCAATTTTTATTTACGTTATTATGTAAAACACTAAAAAAAAAAAGTGGTCGGATTTGAGCCTGACCGCCCTGACTGCGGCGCCAAGGACGCACAAAATTCTCTGTAACTTGGTGAACAGCAGCCAAACAACAAGGGGGTCAAGCAAAATACATTGGTAGATAGGCGAGTGTCCAGACCTGTTCTTCTCCGACCGTGGTCATGAGTTTGTCACGAAAATATTTGTTCACAACTTTGTTTCAGTGTCTCACGAGCACATCTTTGCTTCGTGGATATTGGCAGCGTGTCTTTGTTCATACATGTCCGTCATTTGACTGTACCAATCAAAATTAGGCTATTGTGACAAGATAAGAGAGTGTCAAAGCAACTTATCACTGACCATTGAGCAGAGCTGCAGATGTTCAAGATAAGTATTGAAACCGTATGATGTAAAATTCTTATCGTCACAAAATCGTGACTATAAGGGCCCTAGATTGTGATGAAAAGAAAACATATTGTTCAGGTCCGTACTCGTAGGATTCACTACGGACAAAGTCACTTCGCTTCTGTAATGATGTACTCAGCGGCCCGAGTCTGTAACCTTCACGATGTCGGTCACCGCGCCACGCGAGCGCGACGTATTGGCAGTTACGACCACTGGTTAACACGACTGTTCACTTCCGGTCTGCGCCGAGTACTTCCCGGTATATCATGCCTATACAGCAGCTGGGCGCTAGGTCCAGTCTCACTATTCACAAATAGTTTTGATCCTGACCGACCTGACTCAATGGTTGCACCTTCGCACCTCGAGTTTACGACAATAGTGCACGACCATATTATATTTACAGTACTTTTTCCTTACTGCAAGCATCCTTGAAGACATATCAATATTTTTACATTTCGTGCTCTAAATGTTAGCCTTCTACACTTTTTTTCACATTGCTAATCGTGGTGGAGCAGTCAAACATTTCGACTCCAATTTCGGAGGATACGGCTTCGATCCCCGGCTCCGGCCATCCTGATTTCGGTTTCCCAGGGTTTTTCGAAATCACTCCAGATGAATGCTTGGATGGTTCTTTAAACAGGTCCTAGCTAATTCCTTCTCTTCTCCCCCCCCCCCCCCCACAATGTACCTCTAACAAGGCTAGGTGCTGTTCGAGGGCTCGTTAAACGAAAATAAAAAAAATAATAGTAGATAACTAACTACTCCCATATATTCCGATATTTGTTGGAATATAAGAAATAACACTGCCATTCTTAACTTCCAACAAATATCAGATAATACGGGAGTAACTTATCAGTGATGTAAAAAGGTGTAGCAGGCTAACAAATATAACATAAAATGTAAAAATGTTGATATGTGTTCAGGAATGCTTATACCGGGGAAAATACTGTAAATTAAATATGGCCGTACACCTTTGGCTTTTAAGGGTGTTCATGAGGGATAAAGTCATAATTTTATGTTTATATGAAATAGTGTTAGTTTTATAGACGATGCTTGCGAGTACTGTTTCCTCTTGCGAAACTATTTCAGCTCGCATATTATTCTCATACAGCTGCATCAAAGTCAAACTTTGCGTATTACGCTGTCATGCAAATAGTGAAAACCATTTGACTTACTTATGTGAAATACTTCACGGAAAACTAACAACATCCGATGAAATACGTAATAAAACATTTAAAAAAACCCACAACATATTGAATTTAATTTAAAATATATCACACGCGTACACGTAAAAAGTTGCAAATTCAGCAATTTTTAAAAAATATAAAAATTGTTCACTAGGAGATTTTTTTAAAAATGGTTTGTTGCATGTTATGTTATTTCACTTAAGTTAATTGATTTCCACTATTCGCATGGCAGCGTAAGATGCAAATTTTGTCTTTGACGTATCGCTGTGAGATAAACATGCGAGCTAAAATCATGTTGTACGAGGAAACTGTACTCACAAGTATCGTCTACAAAACTAATACTATTACATAAAAATATAAATTTTATCCAGCTTGAACTGCATTGTTAACAGAAGTCTGCGCACAAGGAACTATAGTTCTTACAACATTGCATGAGAGGAGCCGTACATGCTTGCTTACAAGTTTATTCACTCAAATTCCCACTGACTACAAGCATCTGTCACTGGTTCTGCCTAACCTACACTGTCGTCTTTCCCTTTTAAGTTGCAGCACAATGTTTCGACAGTGGCCTGTCAGAAAACACGTGTACAGCGTGGGATATTCCCTACTTATACGTTTGGGTGCGCATGTTTTCAGAAACATGGACGGGAATAAAATCGAATAATTCGATTAACTGATGCGCATATAGAGGTTATTTATAATTGTATTCTGTTAAGAAGAGAAACTGTCATAAATATTGGAGACAACTCTCTGAACACGGCTAGTAAAACGGAAAGTATCGTGTGCAGCAGACACTTGTGGCACACCTGGTGTATTGGCTCGTATCTTACCAAGTTAAATAAACCAATAAGCAGTTCGGAACACGATCTCGTGCATCATATTTGTGAGACAGGAAAAGAAACCCGGATTCACTGACTTAAGCTGTGTCCGAAACTAAGATTTCACATATTTAGGGTTTGGGAATTTAGAGTGGACAGATTCGAACGTCATACAACAGCGCTACGTGCGGCAAAGTTGAAAACTATATACTTAGTATTTCGGTGTGTTTTGTTTAATTTTTTCACTTTTCATTGTTGAGTAAATTGTCTATTCGTTATTGTACATAAACTATTTAGCTGTTTCTTCACATCCTAAATTACAAATTTTACGTTATTATTTACTTTGTTTTAGGGTTAATTTATTTACAAAATACGAAATGTAATTTTAATTGTTTGCTGCAAAAAATAGCACTACCGGCTTTTAATTAACATATATTACTGTTTTTTATGGATATATATTTGTTTTTTAGTCGAATGGCGGAGTATAAAATGAAACTAAAAGCAGTCGATGAATTTACTGAGTTATTTGGGAATTTAGCGTGCTACTTCATCTCAGTAAATTTTACACACTAAATCCCCAAATATTTACTGCACTAACCTGGTCACGTGGTTGATTTAGTAACCTAAATAGTCGTTTCGGACACGGCTATAGCCTTCGAGAATATCTGTGTACTTCACGTAGGTAGCAGCTGTATATTAGCTGCTCGCCGACACAGTGATACAACACCATTGTACCTGCATTCAACTGCTTCTTTATATTTATGACGTAGTAAACGCCTTCGAGGCAGCGTCTTATTACTCAAGGGAAAATTGAGGAAGGGACACTAAATCACATGTTTTTAAAATCTAACACGTGTCCAAAAGAAGACGCGAATTTTTTATGACCCATATAATAGTTTACCGAATGCGGTGGGATTTACACACACATTTTCGAATTTAGAAAAATGTCGAGCTAAAATGTTTTTGCTCGTAACAAATTTGCATTTACAACTATCTTTTTCAATGCCATATAAAACGTCTATCAGAAGAGTCACTGCAGAAGTACCAACAGTTTACTTGCTACATATATATTAAAAGATAAGTCACATTTTCCGTAAACACATACTACAATACCCTAAATTGTTACCGGCTGCCTACCTCCCAGGCCACCACAGCGCCACTTCAGGACGTCACATGTGATTTCTAAGGAAACTCTTCACAATAGCAGTTATTCTCAACATGATCTTTTTTTACTAATGTTTACATGCTGATAACCTACATGTCGTGCCCGGTCACTTCAAGTCAAGGGTTACGTAGTTCTAAGCATAAAGGGGTTGTCAACCCCTAGTTAAAATATGAAGGGGTGTTCTTTTTGTAAAATAATTTTTTTATGTTGTCTATCTATTCGAAATTTCGTTACTCAGTTGCACATGGCTGAGATATTGTTGTCTAATTACGCATTTCCCACCTTCAACTTTGAGGGCGTAGCCTATAACTCCGTAATACGTCA
Organism: Medauroidea extradentata; assembly: GCA_003012365.1. Classification (NCBI taxonomy): domain Eukaryota; kingdom Metazoa; phylum Arthropoda; class Insecta; order Phasmatodea; family Phasmatidae; genus Medauroidea; species Medauroidea extradentata. Next base: position 14,172 of record PNEQ01005821.1, read on the forward strand.
CGATAGACCCAATGTTGGCATTGTTTTCCTATTTATTTGACCTCAGGAATTCACTCCTGCCGGGTTAACATATAATAACGACTCATCCTGTATATACTAGGACTTATAAAAAAAAGTAGAATACCTTGCTGGAAATTAATTCGCCTTTACATAAAAAGTAATATTATATCATAATTACCTACGGAAAACATCTTTCACGGCAGTGAAATTTTCCTAACTTGTACGGAATATTAATTTTCTCAAACATATACGCAATACAAATTTCACATACACGATGGGAAATCATCGTACAAACGCAGAACTTTCTGCATATCTCGCAAACAAAAATCCAGTGGAAAGTTATACATAATGTAAGAGAATCGACATTTCGCATTAATCGTCAGTGGTCTAGTAGTTGGTATACTGTGCCAGTGACAAAGGTGTACCGCCGAAAATTTAAAGAAAATTTAATATCTTTGATTCGGTTGAACAGTTTGAAGAATGCACACATATTATAGATTCAAAGACAAATTGTACGTTTGGCGTCAGTATACACTTATGTACACACTCTTGTATTCAGCATCCGCCGTCCTATTGGTTCACGACACACTAAGCTTATGATGTAACTGTAATGAAAAATACATTTAATTTTACATGTGATTTAAGTTTTTACTTGTAAATACTTGCGGAACATCATTAATATATCTCGCAGTTATTATTCCCTCATTATGTTACTTATCCTTTCCCACCACACGGAAAAAAATATTTTGTGGTAGGCACACAATATTTTGTTGGTATTCACCATGCAAAATAATTTTTGTAGCGACCACAAAAAAATCTTGTGCTTGCCCCAAAATTTTGTAGTCACCACTAAATAATTTAGTGTTTGCCACAAATATATTTTGCAGGGAAAATTTTTCTTTCAGTGCATAGTCTTCGGCATAATCAATATTAAAAAAATGTTAAAGTCTGTTCCTATTATTGGTTGTACTTAAGAGTACTGTGAACTGGTTTGAAATGTCCGTGTTTGACGTGTGGGAACAGCTGAGCGATAAGAGCCAGAGCACCACTCTCGACGATAGACACGTGGTCTCTATTCGCAGCGCCAAACTGGCGTGCAATGTTTTCCTAGAACTCTTTCCTGTGGGACCTTAAGCGGTGAACCTAAAATTTTAGTTTTGCACGCGCCTCATTTTGCAATTTACGGATTCAGGTCGTATTTTCACAGTTACAGCAGTCTAAAAAAGCCGTTTTTAGCCATTTCCAGAGGCCCAAAAATCATGTCACTAACAAGCATTCTGAATTTTCAAAAAGTGGCATACATAGTTTCAAGTGGGTGTTCTTTTCATAGATATCAACAATAAGAATAAGTTCGGCGGTTTCGCGTAAAAAAGTATTCGCGTGACACGTAACAACACCGTCCAACGGCTCAGTCCTCGTACGACAGTAACCTCGCTATTGTGTACGGTCAAATGTTGTTACTCTACTGCTTACTTCTTAAGGACGTTGGACCCGTAAAAATTCGAAATTTTATATTTGTGCCAAACACTGTGCAACTTTTACACATCAGAAAACATGTCATTTCTCCGAATAAAAAAATTAGGGCCCACAGTTTTAGCATAACCATCTATCAAAGTCACAAAATGGCAGTTGCGGTGTAGCCAAAATAATAAAAAATAATTAACTTGCAGAAACAAGATAATTCATATCGATACTTAATGATGTGAACAACTTCAAGACACTTTTGTAAACACAAAGCGATATATTTTTGTATTTTTTAAAAATTGATGAAAATGAGTAAATTTTTGCATAACTTTGACTTTCGGCTACTACTGAAATATTCAAAACTAACTTTTGTCAAACATGTCATGAAATGCATTGATACACTGACTTTCAGTTCCCGTAATTTTGAATTTATTAGTTAATTACTTTTTTTTATTTTGGCTGCACCATAATGGCCATTTTGTGACTTTGATGAGTGATTTTGCAAAAACTATGGGGCCTAATTTTTTTTATTTGGGGAAATGACGTGTTATCTGATGTGCAAAAGTTGTACGGTGTTTGGCACAAATATAAAAAAAATTAATTTTTAACGGGCCCAACGCCCTTAAGAGGTGAGAGGGTTTTGAGGTCAGGAGAAGTGAGGTGAAGTGACAACATAACATCATGTCTGAGCCGGGATTCGAACATAGTACCTCTCGCACACTAGATCGGCGCGTAATCGACTATGCTACGGAGGCTGGCTACTTCTTAAGAGGGCGTGATGCATAATTCATCGCTGAAAGCCTTAGTTTAAAATTGTAGGTTTCTCAAAGCCAATTCGCAAAAAAAAAAAAAAATATATATATATATATATATATATATTCGTGTTACGTATACCTGACACTGGAATCTCGTACATTTGAATGCGGCGTAAAAGATCACGCTTCACAAATGTATTCTTATCTAAGACTGTTGGTTTGTAGTTTTCCCATATTGACTGTGAAAAAAGTGTAGATTTCAATTGATGCTTTCACCGTTTATTTAGCTAGCACACTCTCTTAGGCCTACTCTTTACTGCTCAAATGTTCACCTGTGTAAACCCGGGGGGTAGGTAGAAAGAACACAAGAAAGATGTCTCCGTGCTAAAATGAAGGGGGAGGGGGGACTGTAAGGATAATTTCATCACTCGCCACCCACGCCACTGCTGTCAGCCAGCTTCTTGCAGAGCCGGTCCGACCAGTGAAAGGAGTTGATTGTCGGCCAACGAGTCCAGGCGAGCGTGGCTTCTTGACCAATAAAACTGCGCTACCCACGCGCGTGCCCAGACAATTTATGTACACGTTCTCAACACCCTTTCACACCTACATTCCTGCACGGGCTCTCGTGTTGAAACCAAGCACGGCGCAGACCACTGAACTCAGGCACTGAGTTTTAAAATGAGAAGAATTATGCAGCGACTTGTTTGTGCACAGCTGCAGTTCTCATTCGTAGTCAGTGATTGGCTGTCTCTGTGTCTCGGTGTTTTACCCACTAATAATAGCCGCGTGGTGACACTGTAGCCTTTATCTCATTGGTAGGGCTCGGTAGTTTTCGCGACAATATATCTGCAGCACTTTGCTTCAGTGCCTTACGTGCGCACCTGCATCTCTGCTGTGTGGTCAGTGATTGGATGCCGTAACATACAACGTCTGGAGATTAAACCCGCAAATAACAGACGTGTTGTGTCACAGTTATACATGTACTGCTTGGCACAGTTAAATGAATAACGACTATGCACAAAAACACTCTGCCAATAATCATGAAGTTGAGCTGTAGGTGTTCACGTAAGACACTGAAACAAAGTGGTGCAAACACCTTTTCGCGAAAACTACCGGGCCGTACTTATTGACACAGTCAAATGAGCCACACCTTGCAAACACACTCTGCTCTACATATAATCGCGAAGCAGATCTGAAGATGTGTTCACGTGGCACAATCGCATGATTTTGTATTGGTACGACGTAGTGTTAGTTTTATAGATGTTACTTTTGACTACATTTTCCAATCGTGAAACTTTTTAAACTCTCATAGTCTCCCCATAGCAGCAGGTTGAAGTAAAAATCTGCAAGTTACGGGAACATGCTAATAACAAAAACCAACTGACGTACGCGAATGAAATAATTTACACTGAAATTAGATAGTTTGGGTCATGTGCTAAAAGATTTAAAATCACAAAATGCAATTCCTTTGTATTTTTTAAAAAATTCTAAAAATAACGATTTTTTTAATATATATGTACATTTTTAAAATACACAAAGGGACTTTTAAGTGTGGTTTTCAATCTTTTAGCATATGGCTCGTGCTATCCAATTTCAGTATAAATTATGTAGTTCGAGTAAAACAGCTGGTTTTTGTCATTATCATGTTCCCGTAACTTGCAAATTTCGACTTTGACATGCCGCTAAGAGAAGACTATGAGAGATAAAAACGTTTCACAAGTGAAAATTGTAGTCACAAGTAAGGTTAATTCTACTACAGGTTAGAAAGATCAATGTTATAAGTTTGGCTCAGGGAAAATTTCTGCCACTTGAGCGCTGTTATCGCTAGTGCACCAAACTGACCAATCACAGAGCTTTCCTGAATTTTAAGTTACATTAAGTTGATAACTTAAAACGCGAAATTGGTTTCTTTTCCCTTGAAAATTAAATTAAATTGCAAATATAATTTCCAAGTTTATTTACATTTAGTTTTACTATGGTTTCATATTTATTTGGTCACTTAGCGATTGAAGCGAAACTAGTGGCAGAAATTTTCCCTGTGCCAAGCTCTCCCATAAGGAAACGTATTTTCCTTCTAACCTGTACTAGAATTAACCTTATCACAAGTAACGTCTATAGAACTAACACTATGCCGTACAAATATACGTGAACACCCTTAAGGCAGTGGAACAAAGTGGCGAAAAAAATATTTTCGCGATAACTATTAGTCACTACCTTCAGAGCCATTGTTACTAGAGATGGGTAAAATTTGCAGGTTCTTTGACCTGTAGACTAGCTTCCAATAATATCTGTATACTCATGCAGACAACATCAGCTTATTGTCTACTCGCTAACACAAGTGATACCACGTGATCGGGTCTGCATTTAGTATATTATTCATTATTGGCTCAAGCTTTCCAAGAGGTGTCAAATAAGTCAAGAGCCAATTGTGAAAGTGACAAGAATTTACATTTGTCTCAGGTCTGACTTCTCACACAAGAAAACGTGAAATTTCCTAAGTCCCGACGTGTAAATTCATAACGCTGAATTGTTCTCCATGTCTTCCTGGTTCAATGTTTTAGTCAGGTTTACTTGGAATTGTGATAACAGAGACTTAGCTAATTTCATTAATTTGCATCACGTACATGAATTGCGTTTGAATAAGTAAAGCACAATTATGCAACACTCACGATCTTATAAAAATGTAAGCTAGGATCATATATCGCTTTTACATGGAAACCATATTTTACAAACGTGACTAAGTTGAAGCGATCAGCAGGTTATGTCTAAAAGCATGCTAGCGAATCCAAGCCTCGTGCCTAACTGGACACTTGGGAACTCTACTTGGTTTAACGTCTTAAGCTGACATTTCGTCCCGTCCAGGCTAACCTTGTTAAGGCCATGATCTTTCATTTATTTCAAACAATTGCAAATAATACGAGTATTTTTTTAACCAAATGCTTTGAAAAAATTTGAGACTGCGTGCAGCCATACGATATACATTTTAGCCGCATTTTTTTTTTAATAATGTACCGTTTGCTAGAAAAAAAATATTTTGATTCATTTTGGCTTGTTTTGACAACAAAATATGTGATATTTCAGGGACGAAAATCTAAAAATCCGTGGTGTATTGCAACAGGAAAAATTGAGGTACGAACGATGATATATAAGTGTCAAACTGTAAGAATTAATTCTTGATGTATGTATTTATTTGTGGTAAAAAAATACTTTCGAAACCACTGCAAAACTAAAGAGCGAGGCCTGTAACATTCTATACTAACAGGTGTGTATAAAATATACACAGAATCGTTAGCTGTATATTCAGTAACTCGTCTTAATTATTCAACTGTGAAACAAAATGAATATTTATTGAATGATATGTAAAGTACCCTCGTAAGGTGGTCGCCTGTGTGGACGCATTTAGCGCGTCCGAGAACTGGAAGTGCGGAAGCAATAAGGGTGACACAGCACGCTCATTACGCCCCCCCCCCCTAGCCATTATAGGCACAAGCCACTGAACTGGCATTCAGTCTTCTCGCTTCTATAAGACATTATGTGACGATCACATATGTGTATGATAGAACATTGTACACGCCCATAACTTTTGTTTTCTGCGACAAGGTTCTCATACCTAAAAATGACTACGGAAACCATTTCCCGCCATTATCGGCAACGTAAAATATAAACTTTAGAGACCAATGTAGGACCTGAGATAGGTATAGACGTGTGTAACGTTCTTTGAATGTTATTCATAAGGAGACGTTATTTACACAGGCTGAGCAGTTTAAGAAAAATTATGTAACGGTCGAAGCTGTGCACGGCGGCCTAGGTAGGCTGCCATCTTAAGAGGGCTATGTACCGGATGTAATTTTACGCGTTTAATGCGCGGAACCAGTGAAGCGATAAGGTTCAGCTTTCCACATTCGACAGTAACTGCGTCGCTTATATTCGCGGCGCGCCAAACTGGCGTGCAATGTTTTCGTACTACTCTTTTTCCTACGGGACTTAAAGCGGCGACCCTACAATATTATCAGAGGAAAGTTTGTAGTAAAGACAAACGTATGCTTCTAACGTTGAGTTTTACGAATCCGGGTGGCATTTTTCCAGTTACGGCAGTCTAAAAAAGCCGTTTTTAGCCATTTTGAGGGGCCCAGAAAACATGTTTCTAATAAGCATGTTGCATTTTTAAAATGATAGAAGCCTAGTTTGAACCATGTGTTCTTTTCGCAGATAAACATATTGTGAATAAGTTAAGGCGTTTCGCATAGATAAGAAAAGGCGCGGCACGCTACAACGTCGTTCATGCGTCAGGTGCATAAAACTCTTAAGCCATGCTCTCTAGTTTGTACTTTTTAGTGATATTAATTTTTTACACCTAAACGAGAGCAGATGTAACAAATCTATCTGGCAGTTTTGTTTAAAATCTTTTTCTCCATGTTGGCTGATTTTTTCAAGGTAGTAAATACTATGATTTTAGCTAGCTACGTAACTAACGAAATTCTAGTTAATTGACTTTTTAATCGAAACGATATAATTTCTTGTTAAAAAAAATAGCTATCACGACGAAAACCATTCCAAACAAAACTGTCAGACAGATTTTTGATATTTGCTCTTGTTTAAGTTTACAAAAAATAATTATCGCAAAAACAGTACAAACTAGAGAGCATGGTCTTGTGTATTACATACGTCTTCTGTTTCAACATTACTGTTATTTTTATATACAAAGTCATTTTTCATATTCATTATTATAGCATTAATATCGAAGACCACTGAGAAGTTTCTGATGTGTTTGTTCCACACACATACACACACACACATATGCACACACACATATATATGTACAGAATA